>PVJI01014598.1:0-43668 GCA_004026765.1 Micronycteris hirsuta
GTGCTGCTCTCAAGGCAAGAGAGTGGAAGCAGTTCAGGACCCATGTACTGTGCTGCACCGGGTCATACATAGCATCCCAAGGGCTGGAGCCCAGTGAGGGACACATCCCATGGCGGGACCCTGCCTCTAGGAGCTGGCTCCCAATCATGCAAGTCCTAAGCCTTAGGTGTTCCTGGCATCTGCCACTCCCACCCATGTGGGGCAAAGCAAGAGCTCACAAACCCAAAGGCCAAGAGAACAAGAGCCAAGAGAGCAAGCTTCTGCTCGCCTTCTGTTTAAAGTCCTCTCCCAGAATATCATGCACTCCAGAAGCCAGTGGGATTGTCCAGATTCTCAACCAATTAGGGTCAGTGTTGACCCTATTTGCCTTTCCCCTTCTTCCTGCCACCGTGTTTAGCAAGGGAGCAAAGTCTTGAACTACACATACTCTGTACAATCTCCTTCTTGCTGAGTCATGAGCTGCTCAGTTACCTCAGGTGATCTTCCCTCTCTGGTGGCCCTTCCCTTCATGGGGAGGGCAAGCCACTTCTATCTTCACTTCCACCTTGGGGTTTTGTCCCCACCCCTGCCTTCTCCAGTGTTTTGGCCTGACCACTCTGTTACAATGAGAGTGAGCTTATTAAAGCTTGGAACAGTGACTGAAAGAAAGTGAAACCAGAAAAGTCGGCATTTGTGTTGCCTGTCACTGCCAGAACCAATAAGTAGAGACAAGGATTGACCTTTTGTGGGCACTTTATTCAGATGGCCAAAGATCTGAGAAGATGGCGGGATACGTACCCTCAAAAATCATCTTAACATTTCATCTCAAGCTGATATTTTCATAAGAAGAAGGAAGGGAAAGTAAGGGGTTTAGAAAAAATGTTAATTGGGTAAGAGTGTAGGTCCAGCAGCAATCTTCCTAGCACTTCTTTATCTGTTGATCAACAATTCTTTAACTGCGTCATGGAGTTCCCTCCCTGGAACTTGAATTAGTTCCCTCCCTCTATCTTGAATTAGTCTAGCTTTAATTGTTTTTTTGTTTTTTTTTTTTTGGTTTTTTGTTTATTTTCTATCTCCCTAAGGTGATTTAAACCATCTGCTCTTAGGTATCTTTGGTTAGGGAGGATATAGAGTCTTATGATTGCTCAGACATTCAGGCCATTTGTTTAACCATTTGTCTCAGTTTTCTCATTGCACTTGCCAGGGAATTTTTCTAGTTTCTTGCTAACCCTCTTCATGGTGACTTCTCGTTCTGGCACTGAAACACTGAACTGGGAGGCCTGGTGTGGGGCTGGAACTCTCAGTTCCTCAGGTGGGACCTCCTCAGGTGGGACCTCCACAGGTGAGATATTCCTCCCAATTTTTAACTGCCACATGTCAGTGTGGGATCAGCTCATTTGGTGTCTCTGCCCCTTCTATCAGTAATAACACATTAAACTCAGCATCAGCCCCTGGGGACTGACAGCGAACTTTTCATTTGGGCGACATCAATGCGGGGGACCAGCAGTATCAAAGTTAAAAAATAAATATTGTAATTTTAAGGAAGTTTTGCATTGGCTGCACCATTGTGCACCTGTTTATACTCTAACTCAATACCCCTCGAGTGGTCGTTGGCCTGCCACCTGAACTGAAAGCCCAGCAAAATTGGCTCCCCGCTTAACGTGTTAATGTGGCTTCTTCTGTTCAACTAGATTTCAGGCAGTTGTCCATGATGGTTGTTCTATATTTAGTTGTAATTTTGATATGATTGTGGGTGGTTTCAAATACTGTGTTTACTTATGCTGCCATTTTGACCAAAAGATGGTAACACCTTTCAAAACATTTTATAAAAATTAAATAATTTATTTTAGTTCAATAGTTAATTTAATTAACAAATGTAATCCTCATAAAAAACTATAGGAGAGCATTATTGTTACCTCATTTTAAGATGAGAAAAATGATTCATGGAAAGATTAAATAATTTGCCCTTAATCAGATAGTTCAATACGAAGTTGGTTTTTAAACTCAGAAAGTATGTGTTTTAAACTCCATGTAATTCCATTCCTCCCACAATGTTCCTTGAAGATTCATACACGCACATGCAGACATGCACACACACAATGGTGATTACCTGTACATTGTATCTTATGTTAGGAAATGATGAAATTGAAATTCTGCTAGTATACTTCTGATAAATAAAAAGAAGCCAAGGAATAACTAAATTATGACTTGGCCCATGTAATTATTAAGAAACTTCAAAAATTATATGAGATAAAACTAGAAAAAAACTAGTGAATAAATGATAATAGATAAAATTTGATTATATGTAGTCCTCTATCCCCCAGATTGTGACCTCTATCCATTCATTTATGAAATAGGAATTATTGTACATCTGTAGATACAACAATGAAAGAAGTAGAAGTAAAAAATCAGTTGTCATGGAGAAGGGAGAAGTAGAATAAGAAAGAATGTTGTCAGATAAAGAAATATAAAATATGCCAGAGCAGTTATTTCCCTCTGAACTTCTCATGTAGAAATCTACCACAAAACGTTCTATATCATCTATCTCATTGATTGCTAGAATCCTAGTGAATGTAATGATCTTTTTAAAAAATATTAATTACTGCTTCATTCTCCTAACCAATATTTCTCTGCTTGTACCCCATCAATCTGTTCATTAACCCATATTTCAGGTTTATAAACTTCTAAAATAAAATCTTCTTAATTAAATCTCTTTATTGTAGTTGCATTTCCCAGCAGATAAAATTCATAAAAAGTGTTTGGTATAACAAGCCAGAAACTTTCTGATTCTGTGCATAACAGCCTTTCTATTATCATCTCTAATACAATGATACTTGTTGTCTTCATGTGTGAATGTTAATAAATCATAATTAATTACCTAAAAAAACAAATACTGCTACAATGCTCTAGTTTTTCTGAAAGCATTGAGAGATAACAATTAGATGATCATGTAAGCACTACATAGAATTCCTAAATCTGTTTTGCATGAACCAAAGTTCAAGTTCTTATTGACAATATCATGGTTTAATATTCTATAATTATAAAGTTTATGTAGGACTTCCAGTCAGAAGACAGCATAGGTGAACCTCTTTCCACAGTCTCATCAAAATACAACTAAAAATATAAAACAACCATCATCCAAAGCTGTCAGAAATCGAGTTGAATGGAAGTCCAACCACTATGGAATTAAAGAAACCACATCCTGGACTTCTGGCCAAGATGGAGGCATAGGTAAACATACTGTGCCTCCTTGCACAACCAATAGAAGGACAACAACAATTTAAAAACAAGAAACAACCAGAACTGACAGAAAATTGAACTGTATGGAAGTCTGACAACCAAGGAGTTAAAGAAGACACATTCATCCAGACTGGTAGGCAGGGCAGAACCAGGAAGCTGGGCTGAGAGGGCTTGCCGCAAGGTGGCAGCTGGCAGACCCAGCAAGACCGAAGCTGGTGGAGTGAGCAGTCCCACATTTGTGGATAAAGGAACAGCTGGGGAGCAGAAGAGACCATGCAGCCCAGGATTCCAATGCAGGGAAATAAAGCCTCAAACCACACATTGAAAACACCTGTGGGGTTGAGACGGCAGTGAGAGTAACTCCCAGCCTCACAGGACAGTTTGTTGGAGAGACCCACAGGGTCCTAGAACATACACAAGCCCACCCTCCCAGGAATCAGCACAGAAGGGCCCACTTTGCTTGTGGGTAGTGGAGGAAGTGACTGAAAGCTGGCAGAGAGTGGAACAAGTGCCATTGTTCCCTCTCGGACCCCGTCCCCACAGATAGCATTACAATGAAGCGGTGGGGGTTGTCCCACCTGGGTGAACAACTAAGGCTCCGCCCCTTATATGTAACAAGCATGCCAAGAAAAAAAATGACCCAAATGAAAGAAAGATCAAAGCTCCAGAAAAAATACAGCTAAGTGACGAAGAGATAGCCAACCTATCAGATGCACAGTTCAAAACACCAGTAATTAGGATGTTCACAAATTCATCTAATTTCCAAATTCATCTAATTTGGTCGCAAATTAGATGAAAAAATGAATGCTACGCTAAGTGAAATAAAGGAAAATGTACAGGGAACCAATAGTAATGGGAAAAAAACTGGGACTCAAATCAACAGTGTGGACCACAAGGAAGAAAGAAACATTCAACCAGAACAGAATGAAGAAACAAGAATTCAAAAAAATGAGGATAGGCTTAGGAACCTCCAGGACATCTTTAAACTTTTTAACATCTGAATTATAAAGGTACCAGAAGGAGAAGAGGAAGAGCAAGAAAGTGAAAACTTATTTAAACAAATAATGGAGAACTTCCCCAATCTGGCAAAGAAAATAGACTTCCAGGAAGTCCAGGAAACTCATAGAGTCCAAAGTTGGACCCAAAGAGGAACATACCAAGGCACATCCTAATTACATTACCCAAGATTAAAAATAAGGAGAGAATCTCTTCAGTCTCTTTCGGCAAGATGAAGGCATAGGTGAACATGCCTGCCTCCTCGCACAACCAAACGAGGAAAAAAAACAGCAATTTACTTAAACAAAAACAGCCAGATCTGACAGAAAATCAAACTGAGAGGAAGTCCAACAACCAAGGAGTTAAAGAAGACACATACATCCAGACTGGTAAGCCGGGTGGAGCCGGGCGGAGAGAGAGCAAGCAGCCACTCAGCAGCCAGCCAGCCAGTGAGCGCACGGCAAGACTGCAGTTTGTGGAGTGGTACTGGCAATGCTGCAGTACGCCGAGGTGGGTGTGCCTGACCAAAACGCGTCCAGCGCCCAGCTCACCCGGACCCAGTGGGGCCAAGACTGGTGGACCAGGCAGGTCCGCGTTCGAATGCAAACAAACCAGGAGAAAAGCAGGGTGCAACCCATTGGGGCAGGAAAATAAAACCTCAAACCACTGATTGAAAACACCTGTAGGGGTGGAGGCGGCGTCAGGAGGAACTCCCAGCCTCACAGGAGAGTTCATTGGGAAGACCCACGGGGGATTGGAACTGTGCCCGTCCACCGACCCCAGAGCGACCCCGGAGCCAGTGCAGAGGGGCTCAACTTGCTTGTGGGAAGCGGTGTGGGTGCGGAGGACAGAGCAGGCACCACTGTTCTCTCAGGTCCCGCCCCCACAGGCTGCGTCACAACACAGGGACCTTGAGTTTCCCTGCCCTGGTGAACACCTAAGGCTCCGCCCCTTAAAATAACAGGCGCACCGAGGGAAAAAAATGGCCCAAAGGAAAGAACAGATCAAAACCCCAGAACTAACCGACCAAGAGATAGACAACCTATCAGATGCAAAGTTTAAAACACTGGTAATCAGGATGCTCACGGAATTTGATGAAAAATTATCGCAATTACTTGAACAAATGAAGGATAAATAAAGAAAATGGAGAGAGATCTGCAGGGAGCCAATAGGGATAAGAAGGAAACTGGGACTCAAATCAATGGAGTGGACCAGCAGAAAGAAAAAAACATTGAACCAGAAAAGAATGAAGAAATAAGAATTCAAAAAATGGAGGAGGGGCTCAGAAACCTCCAGGACATCTATAAATGGCCCAACATACGGATCATAGGGCTGCCAGAAGGAGAAGAAGAAGACCAAGGGATTGAAAACTTATTTGAACAAATAATGAAGGATAACTTCCCCAAGCTGGTGAAGGAAATAGACTTTTGGGAAGTCCAGGAAGCTCAGAGAGTCCCAGAGAAGTTGGACCCAAAGAGGAATACACCAAGACACATCATAATTACATTACCCAAGATTAAGAATAAGGAAAGAATCCTAGAAACAGCAAGAGAAAAGGGGACAGTTACCTACAAAGGAATTCCCATAAGACTGTCAGCTGATTTCTCAAAAGAGACCTTGCAGGCAAAAAGGGGCTGAAGAGAAGTATTCCAAGTCATGAAAGGCAAGGACCTACATCCAAGAATACTCTATCCAACTAAACTCTCATTTAGAGTGGCAGGGCAGATAAAGTGCTTCTCAGATAAGGTCAAGTTCAAGAAGTTCATCATCACCCAGCCTTTATTGTATGAAATGTTAAAGGAATTTATATAAGGTATGGAGGAATATCAACAGGGGAGTGGTAGGGGGAGAGGGGGAGAAAGGGGCACAGAATAAGTAGCATAAATGGTAGGTAGAAAACAGACAGGGGGAGGTTAAGAATAGTATAGGAAATGCAGAAGCAAAAAAACTTATGTGTATGACCTATGGACAAAACTAAAGGGTGGGGAAAGGGGGGGTAAGGGGGTGGAGGGGAAGAAAAGGGGGAGAATGGGACAACTGTAATAGCATAATGAATAAAATATATTTTTAAAAAGCTTACAAAATTAAAAAAAAAATAAGGAGAGAATCTTAGAAGCAGCAAAAGGAGACAATTACCTACAAAGGAGTTTCCATAAGACTGTCAGCTGATTTCTCAAAAGAGACCTTATAGGGAAGAAGGGGCTGGAAAGAAGTATTCAAAGTCATGAAAGGCAAGGACCTACATCCAAGAATACTCTATCCAGAAAAACTTTCATTTAGAATGGTAGAGCAGATAAAGTACTTCTCAGATAAGGTCAAGTTCATGGAGTTCATCATCACCAAGCCCTTATTATATGAAATGTTAAAGGGATTTATCTAAGAAAAAGAAGATAAAAAAATATGAACAGTAAAATGACAGCAAACTCACAGTTGTTAACACCCACACCTAAAACAAAAGCAAAAGCAAACTAAGCACACAACTAGAATAGGCACAGAACCACAGAAACGGAGATCACATGGAGGGTTATCAACAGGGGAGTGGGAGGGGGAAAGAGGGGGAAAAGGTACAGAGAATAAGTAGCATAAATGGTAGGTAGAAAATAGACAGGGGGAGATTAAGAATAATATAGGAAATGTAGAAGCCACAGAACTTATATGTATGACACATGGACAAGAACTAAAGGGGGGAATGTGGGGGGGTGGAATAAAGCAGGGGAAATGGGACAACTGTAATAGCGTAATCAATAAAATATATATATTTTTAAAAGAAACCACATCCTTACAGATTGGTTGGAGGGGCAGACACGTGGAATGGACAAGTCCCACACCCACGCATGTTGGATAAAATTTTGGGAGAGAGGAGTCCAGCCCCACATCAGGCCACCAGCCCAGGGTTACAGTGGCAGGAAGATAAGTCCCCGTAACTCCTGGATACAAAAACCAGCAAGGATTGAGTCTGTGGAAGAAATTTCTGGAGTCTCAAGAAATTCCCCTTAAAGAACCCAAATGTGGACTTACTCCAACTCATGCCCTCTGAGCTCCAGCACTGAGGTAGCAGCTTGAAAGGTACCAGTGACACACATGGAGGAACTGAGGTGTTTGGCCTCAAGGCAGGAACTAGGGGATGGCTTTCTCCAACAAGAAAATGGGGGCAGAAGCCATTGTCCCTTTTTTGAGTCATCCACTCAAAGAGCCACAAAAGTGGAGGGAGTGCCATATGTGAGACTCCATCAGCCTGGGTAACACTGTTTGCCCTGCCATGGAGATCCCCTAGACTCTGTCCCAACAATTTTATAGGTTCACCCAAGCTGTTAGCTGTGACTTTTCATATGAATGGCTGGTCTTGGCTCATGTTTCACAACTTCCTAATCTTCTCAAATGACCAACAGCCAGTCTCAGTAACCCCCAGTCCCCTTACCTCCTGCTAAGTGGCCCTAGGCCTGGCACTAGCAACATCCAGCCTAGATTCACAGCTTAGCATTGCCTGGGAAACTCCAAGCTTAGCAGAAGTAGCAGCCCTCTCACATTGTTTTATATCTCATGCAGAGTGGCCCATGGCAGAACATGAGGGGGATGATCTTGGCCCGCACCACCTGGAAAAATACAGAGCCTATGCACCCAGTAGGCAGCTACAAATCACATTGGAACATCACCACCCTGCCCCTGCACAGCTATTCCTCCACAGAGGGCAAAGGTTGGTCACCAGCAATTACGGCCAGTCCTTGTAATTGACTGGCCTGGATAAATTCCTCCCATTGACCTGCTGAGAGCAATCAAGGCTCGACTACAAAAGGTGGGTTTACTCAGCCCACACAAAAAGTGTACCTCGAATACCCAGCTTGGGTGATAGGGGAGACTGTGACATTGTACCTTACAGTACCCCTAACACATTAGGCCACCTACCAAGACAGGGAGTCATAGCAACTCTACCTACCACATAGAAAGAAACACAGGGAAGCTACCAAAATGAAGAGACAAAGAAACATGGCCCAAATGAAAGAACATATCAAAACTCCAGAGAAAGAACTAAACAAATGGAGATAAGCAACCTATCAAATGCACAGTTCAAATACCGATTATAAGGATTCTCAAGGAACTCAGTGAAGACCTCAACTGCATAAAAAAGATCTAGTCAGAAGTGAAGGATAGACTAATTGAAATAAAGAACAATTTATAAGGAAACAACACTAGATTAAATGAAGCTGAGAATCAAATCAATGATTTGGAATGTAAGGAAGAAAAAAGCAACCAATGAGAACAATAAGAAAAAAGAATCCCCCAAAAATGAGGGCAGCATAAGCAATCTCTGGGACAACCTCAAGCATTCCAATATCCACATCATATGGGTGCCAGAAGGAAAAGAAAAACATCAAGGATTGAAAATCTGTTTGAAAAAATAATGAATGAACTCTTCCGAATTTGGTTGAAGGAAATAGACATGCAAGTTCACGAAACACAAAGTCCCAAACAACATGGATACAAAGAGGCCTATGCCAAGATACATTACAATTAAAATACCATAGTTTAAAGATAAAGAGGGAATCTTAAATGCAGCAAGAAAAAAACAGTTCATTATCTATAGGGGAGTACCCATAATAGTGTCAGCTGATTTCTCAAAAGAAGCTTTGCAGGCTAAAAAGGATTGGCAAGAAATACTCAAAGTCATGAAAAGCAGAAACCTACAGCCAAGATTGCTCTACCCAGTAAAGCTATTGTTTAGAACTAAAGGTCAGATAAAGAGCTTCCCAGACAAGAAAAAACTAAAGGAGTTCATCATCACCAAACCATTATTACATGAAATGTTAAAGGTACTTATCTAAGGAAAAGAAGATCAAAACTATGAAAATAAAATGGCAATAAATACATATCTATCAACAATTGAATCTAGAAAACAAACTAAGCAAACAAGAAGAACAGAGACAGAATCATGGATATGAGGAGCGTTTTGATGGTTGCCAGATGGGAGGGGAGTGTGGGGGAATAGATGAAGATGTGAGGGGATTAAGAAGTAACTGGAACATAATCAACAAAAGCAAAAAGCAAGCAAAACTTAACCGGAGACATTGAAATTAAGAACAATCTAACAATAGACAGGGGGGAGGGGCGAGGGGACAATGGAGAGAAGGGTTTTCAGGAACCACTATAGAGGACACATGGACAGAACCAAGGGTGGGGGAGGGAGGCAGGGAAGGGAAGTGGGATTGTAGGGGGAGGGGAGGGGAGAGTATGCAGACAACTGTAATTGAACAACAATAATGTAAAAAAAAAACTAGAAACCACTCCAAACAAACTGCCATTGCTGAAACTTCCAATTGTGATAAATACACAATAAATATTAGGTATTACTACTACTGCTACTACCACCATCACTATGTCTAGGCATTGGGTTAAATCAGCTATTTTCCAAAAAAAAAAGTACAAATAGAAGTTAACGGAATCACCACAGGTTTGTAAAGAACAGTATAAGAAATGGAGTAGCCAAAGAACTTATGCACATAACCCATGGACATGAACAAGGGTGGGGGGATTGCCTGAGGGGAGAGAGCAGGGTGGTGGGGGCAAAGGAAGAAAAATTGGGACAACCGTAATAGCATAATCAATAAAATGTAATTTAAAAATAAATAAAGGTTATGTAGAAATAGAATATCTGATAAAATTATCAATTTTAGACAGTATTTTAATGCTTTACCTGTCACCTAAACCTGAGACAAAGAAAAAAAATTCTTTTTGATGACATTTCTTTTATCAAAACTCTCTAAACCAAGAAAATGTTCCTGCCAAATCAAACCAAGAGTCATTTTTTTTATCAAATGTCAGTCTTTCACTTAATGTCCCTAAAATATTGTCCACAATATGTCAACTTTGTCAGCATCACAATATTATTTGGATATATGGATATATTTATATATTTAAATATTTATTGTTTAAAATATATATTTATAATACATATATGTGTATATGTTTGTATATATATATACACACACATACATACACTAAATTGATTTTGCTATTGATTAATTAGTTGGTTGTGATAACAACTTAAGAACATTACAACAAGTAAATAATAATTTAGTTAAAAGAAAAACTTATTTGAGGAAACTTGAGAGTGCTGCTCAAAATAATAGCATTTAACAAACAGGGTGCCTGCCTAAGGTTTCTAGCCTCAAATCTGGATCTATTTGTTGTACCCTACAGACTGCCATATATAATTGCTTGTGACTGTAAGGGAGTGTGAAGACGAAATAAGTATTGATATCATTCAGACAATTGTTATGAGACAGAAAGCAAAACATATATATAATCAGGCATTTTCTTAATTATCAGCTACAGATGGAATAGTATAACTATTATAACTTTGATATTCTATAGAAATAAAGTGGATGGTAAAATTTTTGCCTAGAATTTCTTTCTTTTTATATGTCTTTTCAGTAATGCCATATTTATTTTGGATTTATTTTGGATTATTATTCCATATTTATTTTGGATTTATTTCAGATTATTATTCTGGCTGCCTTTCTCTTCTTAAAGTCTAATTTTTGTATAGAAATTGTGTGGATTTTGTAAAGTCGCTTTTTGTTTATTGTTAGTTTTCAATATGACTTTAAACAACTGTGATCCTACGCACAAACTAAGCCTAAGATTAACAACAAGTAAACTTGTTAACAGGTAGACTTGAACAACACTGTAAAACAGCCAGACTTGGATGTACATTCAACACTCCACTCAGCAAAATCAGACTATACATATTTCTCAAGTGTACATGGACTATTCTCTAGGACTGCAGAAACAATATCAAAAATTAATAATGAAATAAAAGTCAAAATTCTTATAAACCTCTCAAAAGTAATTCTTCATATCCTCATTTGTGTTTCCTTACAGAGTCTTCAGAATACTTACTATTTCTTGATGCATAATGTCAATCAGGTTGATGCCCATTGTTCTTTTAACAACTGACTTTGCTGGGGGCATCAAGTTAGCTTATAATTTTTTAACACTCATAAATAATACCTCACTGATTTACATGCAACCTATAGGAATAAGTATAATTTCAAGTCTTATAAATGTGTTTCAGTTGGGAAAAGAGCAGACATTCTTCTTCCTTTATTGTGATTCTTATAACATCTAGTGATGGTGTGCTAGAAATGATGGATGGACAATTTTGCTGTACCTCAGAAAAGCTCTTAGAATACAGAGGACAGGGCAGAACTATTAACATACACTTCATTTTTTGTCAATTTTGTTGGTTTCTATGCATCTGCAATATAAAAATCATATATGCATCTCCAATATATGTCTCATATTTAATTAGTAATTTTTACACACATTAAAAAATGAGCCTAACATTTAGGAAAATATTGAGTAATGTAGTTCGATAAAAATAACCCAGTTCCTTTCAGAGTTACATGTAAAGCTTATTACTATCACTACCTAACCAGGTGTGCGGCTTTGGGCACACTCCTTCCGGTTTCTTTTCTTGCCTCTGGTTTCAGAACTTGCATAAGAAATTTACGCATACAATCCTCCATACAATTCCATGATTCTGTGAGAAACCTGATTCAGATGAACCTCCAAGGACCCATATATTTATTAAAACAGGAATTTGGAGATGTTTTAAATAAAAGGTGTAATATTGATTTTTTAATTTTTACTTCAATATGATTCTTATTTTAAAGAACAGTTTTGAGTAGAGATAAGTATGATATATTGCTACAGTTATATTTGAATACAGAGAAATACAGTGAGCCACAGAGCTGGAGATGTGTCGACGGCACAATATTACAACATCAGGAGTTACCCTTCCTACTGTTTTTAAATTAAGTTCTAACTCACTGCTATAGTTGGAGCAGAATCTGCCCCTCCCAATTTTCCCCAATACTACTGTGAGTAGAGTAGTTTTTAAAGTACTGTGACATCTCACAGTACTCTAAAAAACTATCCCTTCCTATATATTCTAGAATACGAAATACAGGCTTCTGTTCCACCCAGCCAACTCCAGGACAAACTGTTGTAATTTGATTGAATTTAGAATTGTTCTGCATCTAATCTTTTGATTTTGTTACTGTTTACTCATCCTACAAGAACCCTAATGTGAGTCTGTGTTTCATTTCCTTGATTTCTCAGAAAAGCTGCACTAGACAGTATGGTAGACTTTAACGTATCACTCAGAGGGTTTCCTCCTAGATAGAGTACAGCAAATAATTTAAAGTACGTGTAAGTTGTCCTCATATATAAAAGGCTATTGTCTACAATCCTGACCAAGAACCCTTCTCCAATCCAATATCTCGTTATCATACCGGTCTTCTCTCTCAATGATTCTCAATTTTCTTATCTCCTTTCCTATACGGTTAACCATTAAACAACAGAAGTTTAATTTGCTTGGGTCCACTTATAGGTGCATTGATTTCAATAAATATTGTAAATGTATTTTCTCTTCCACATGATTTTCTTAATAGCAATGTTTCCCTAGCTCTTTATTGTAAAAATATAGTATATAATACATATAACATTCAAAATATGCGTTAATCTACTATTTATGTTATCAGTAAAGCTTCCAGTCAAGAGTAGGCTATTAATAGTTAACTTTTGGGGAAGTCAAAACTTATATGCCAATTTTTCTCTGGGGGTCAGCACCCCTGACCCCTGCATAGTTCAGGTGTCAATTGTACTCCTTCCTTCCCTCTCTTTCAGGCTATCCACGCTCTTCCAAATATTTATATAATTATGCAAAATAATTTAGTAACATTTTCTGACATGTCTCTCATTCTGGTTATTCCCTGAGTAATACCTTTTAACAACCAAAAGACACTCGCACACACACACACACACACACATACACGATGACTTTCTTGATGTTTTATTTAAAAAAAACCACAAAATTGCAAAGACTAGCACATCAGTTGGTCCTACATCTGTAAATATTATAATGAGTATCTCTTAATCTTATCTGGAGTTTCTATAGATAAATTTAATATATACATAAATAGATACAAAGACAAATAAGGAGACAGATATATAGATGTTAGGTGATTGATTGATAGATAAATCATATACACATAAAGATATAGTTCAAATTGACTACATAACTATCTTTCAAAGGTGTGTGTCCATATATTCAGGCTTCACAGGTATGCAACAATAGTGATGCTACCTGTAACAAAGAGAAATTGGAACTTCTCATCTTCTAACTCTTCATGTATTATATCTCTCACAGAGTCCTGAGGTGAAAGTATAGATACAGATGTACCTTTACAAGATTTCAAATGTTTCTTGTATTTTCCATATTGTTTGGCTACCAACCGCCCATTTTCTTCTGTAACGCAGGCTACTGACCTCATTACTGTTAATGTCTTACTATCCTTGAGCTTCATGCTGTTACTCCCTACATTCTGAATTTCTGGCACCTTTGACATTACATTCGGGCCCAGTTAGAACAGACTTCCTCTCCCATGGCACGAAACTTAGTAGAAATGAGGTTGCCACATTTTTGTGAGTGTTACTTAGTATTCAGGAATAACAGAATAAGATCACTCACAGTAATTAACTGACAATTAGCTACTAGACAGGACTCCTTTTGAGGTCAACAGTTTTCTAAAATCCTGAAAGTCTTCCCCTGTATAGCCTACAGGGTGTCTTGACTGGACAGAGAACATTTTATTTATACAACCCGTGAGTGTCCTCAAGTATCCCTAGATGAAAGATAACAAGGTGAAGACAAAGAGTACATTCCTTCTTTGGGTTTTCATCCAGATGTAAACAAACCAAATATTTTAAATAAAATAATTAGGTAAATTTTAATTGATTATATATAATGTAATTAAGAAATTATTATTGTTAATTGTTCCACTCATGGAAGTACAGGGGAGGCAAAAAGCTGAGGGAGAGTCTAAATGAAACAACACTGGTGACTATTGATAGTATTTGAATCTGGGAAATAAGTACCTGTGAAAATAATTTTAAATTTTCATAATAAAATTTGGTTTCTTTCTTGAACGACTTTTTACCTAAGTTCACTGGTCTTTGTTTCTTATAACAAGAGCTGATTCCTTCTAAAAAATAAACAATCTGTATGATATATGTAAGCACAGGTTCTGGAATCAGACTGCCTGGTTTTTAATCCAGTTTCCATCACTGTCCAGCTTGAGAATTTGAGACAATTACTTAAATGTTTTCTTCTCATATTTAAAGGAAAGATTCTAAATGTATTCCTATTTATGGTTTTTATAATAATCAATTCATCCTTTTAAGTACTTTGCATAATATATAGTATGTAGTAAACTCTAAACAAATGTTAAAAATAAATTAACCAATAAAATAGTCAAACATTATGTTTTTCAAAGTCCAAGCCATTCCATGCTGGGTAAAATATGTGATGCATTGAGCATCACAGTACAGGAAAATCTCCCTAAATCCCACTCATTTCCTTTTTAATGATTGATCTTCCAGTAGGATATAAAATTTATTCCTGCTCATCCTTCCTGAAAATTTCAGATTTTTCAGTTCTTGATTTCTAGTGAGTCACTGTCTGAACCAGAACGCACATATATCCATGTAGATAAATAGATGCAGCTCGGGCACAGATTAAATGGTGCTTGCAAGAGCAATGTTTCTCCAAGTTAAAGATAGTGACAAGAGATTCAAGACTGTCTATAACATTTATTATTGCTTCTCAAACATTCTTACTGAAGATAATAGGTTTCACCTCATTTTTATACAAGTAAATGTGCTGTTGAGTTAGTTTTAAAGAGTGATCCAGTAACCTGCATAAGTGTATTCTATTTAAAATATATTAAGGAGTATGAAATGGCAATTTATGTTTTCTGCAATTCTTATTCCACATTTAAGTTCATAGGATCCTATTTTGTCCAAGCTTGTGGCTCTGCATTATCTTTTGCTTTCTCAGTGACACACATGAAGCTTCTTTTAAAAGTCATTATTATAAATTCATCTCAGATATCATGGTATAGGAAATATATTTTGCCTGCGCCTTTCTTTTATTAGCTTTTCTATATTCTCCAAGAATCTACTGTTTCTTAGGCACTGTTTTCCATAAATTTACATATGAGGTCTATCCCAAAAAAGTCCATCCATTGTAAATATAATGAGAATGGTTTTTGCAACATCTACGTAACCTGGCAGCCAAGGAGAGTGGACTGGAATGTGCATGTGTGAACAATGATGACATCACTGTACTAGTCAGTGGGGGTGGTAGACGCCGTTGAGTGAGCGTGTTTACTGTGTGTCCTTGTATTCAAAATGACTGAGTGTGTAGAGCAAGGAATCTGCATCAGATTTTGTGTTAAGCTTGAACATTCCTCTGCAGAAACTATTTGGATGATTCAGAAGGCCACAGCTGTGGGCAACTGGTGATTGGCAGCTTCATCACAACGGACCTACTCATACATCACATCTTGTACAATTTTTTGGTGAAACATCAAATCACCCAGGTGTGACAAAGCCCCCCTACACCCTAGATTTGGTGACCTGTGACTTCTGGCTTTTCCCAAAACTAAAATATCCTTTGAAAGGGAAGAGATTTCACACCATCAATGAGACTCAGGAAAATAGGATGGGGCAGCTGATGGCTATTGGGGGAACTGTATGAGTTCCCAAAGTGCCTGCTTTAAGGAGACTGAGGTGTCATTGTCCCACATATAATGTTTCTTGTATCTTGTTCAATAAATATCTCTATTTTTTCTTATTACATGGATGGACACTTTCTGGACAAATCTTATAGTGGTAACTGAGGTATAGGCATAAGTATAGATATAAGAGATAAAATTAATTTGTAAGGTAGTCAATAAAGGATATATATTTTCAAAACTAAAAAAAATAATTGTTAAGCATGCATCACTTACATCTTTATGAGTCATAAAGTTAAATTTTTTCAACACTATTCACTAAATTAATAATGCAATGTGTAACCATTCTAAATTTCTAAAAAGAAGCAAGTCTAACTATCTTTACATTTTTATTGAATACCTGTAGTTTTTATGTCTTTTTTTCAAAGCAGTCATCTATCCAAACAATGCAATATACATTGGTACAGAAAAAGAAATTATTTCATGACATGGCAATGAGTTAAAATGAGCTTGTATAAAGTTACTTGAAATGATCTTTTACAAATTTCTGTAAGTGTATTCAGTTACCAGGGCAAAAAAAAAGAAAAACGTTTTATGCTTGGATTATTGCAATTCTCAGCCAGTAGTCTGTAACTTGTGTGAAAACACATCCAAGTCTTTGCTGAAAATATAAATCAGTTATTTGCAACCCTGGTACATATTCTATGTCACAGCTGTGGAGCTTTTCTTTAGTCCATTGTTTATTTTTTAACATTGCTTTTTTTAAAATGACTAACAGGAAAATATTTTTTTAATTACTTTACTGTTGCTCAATTACATTTGTCTGCATTTTCCCCCAACCACTCCCCTCCAACCCAGCCAAACCCACCTCCCTCTCATGCTTCCATCCTCCCCCTTGGTTCTGTCCATGTGTCCTCTATAGTGGTTCCTGAAAACCTTTCCCCTCATTGTCCCTCCCCACTTCCCTCTGGCTATTGTTAGATTGTTCTTAATTTCAATGTCTCTGGTTCTATTTTGTTTGCTTTTTTTGTTGTTGATTATGTTCCAGTTAAAGGTGAGATCATATGGTATTTGTCCCTCACCACCTGGTTTATTTCACTTAGCATAATGCCCTCCAGTCCCATCCATGCTGTTGCAAAAGGTAGGAGATCTTTCTTTCTTTCTGCTGCATAGAATTCCATTGTGTAAATGTACCAGTTTTTTTTTTAAGATTTTATTTATTTATTTTTAGAGAGAGGAAGGGAGGGTGACAGAGAGGGGGAGAAACAGCAATGTATGGTTGCTCCTCACATGGCCCTTACTGGGGACCTGGCCTGCAACCCAGGCATGTGCCCTGACTGGGAATCAAACCGGGACCCTTTGGTTCCCAGTCCTCACTCAATCCACTGAGCTACACCAACCAGGGCAATGCACCAGTTTTTTGATCCACTCATTTACTGATGGGCACTTCGGTTGCTTCCAGCACTTGGCTACTGTGAATTTTGCTGCTATGAACATTGGGGTGCATAGGTTTTTTTAGATTGGTGTTTCAGAGCTCTTAGGATATAATCCCACAGTGGAATTGCTGGGTCAAAAGGCAGTTGCATTTTTAGTTTTCTGAGGAAATGCCATACTGTTTTCCACAGTGGCTGCACCAGTCTGCATTCCCACCAACAGTGCAGTAGGGTTCCCTTTTCTCCACATCCTCTCCAACACTTGTTTGTTGATTTGTTTATGATGGCCCTTCTGACTGGTGTCAGGTGGTATCTCATTGTGGTTTTAATTTGCATCTGTCTGATGGCTGGTGCTGCTGAGCATCTTTCCATATGTCTCTGGGCTGTCTGTATGTCCTCCTTGGAGAAATGTCTGTTCAAGTCTTTTGCCCATTTTTAATTGTTTTTTTTTTTTTTTTTTTTTTTTTTTTTTTTTTTTTTTTTGTCTTCCTGGAGTGGAGTCATGTGAGTTCTTTATATATTTTGGAGATCAAACCCTTGTCTGACGTTTCATTGGCAAATACATTTTCCCATATAGTTGGTTCTCTTTTCCTTATAATGTTGTTTTCTTTAGCCATGCAGAAGCTTTTTAATTTGATGAGGTCCCATTTGTTTATTCTTTCCTTTATGTCCCTTGCTCTAGGGGACATATCAGTGAAGATGTTGCTGCCTGGAATGTCTGAGATTTCCACGCAGCAACATTACATCAACTTTTATGGTGTTATGACTTATATTTAAGTCTTTTAACCACCTTGAATTTATTTTTATGTATGGTGTAAGTTGGTGATCGAGTTTCATTTTTTCTCATGTAGCTGTCCAGATCTCCCAACACCATTTGTTGAATAGGGTATTTTTGCTCCATTTTATGCTTCTTCTCCCTTTGTCAAATAATAATTGGCCATAGAGACTTGGGTTTATTTCTGTGCTCTCTAGTCTGTTCCATTGGTCTATATGTCTGTTCTTATGCCAGTACCAGGCTGTTTTGATTACACTGGCCTTGTAATACAGTTTGATATCAGGTATTGATCCCTCCTACTTTCTTCTTTTTCAAAATCACTGCAGCTATTCAGGGTTATTTATGGTTCCATATAAATTTCTGAAATGTTCATTCTATATCTGTGAAATATGTCATTGGAACTTTGATAGGGATTACATTGAATCTATAAATGGCCATCATCTAAATGGCCATTTTGATGATGTTAATTCTCCCAGTCCATGAGCATGGCACGTGCTTCCATTTGTTTGTGTCTTCTTTAATTTATTTCTTCAGTGTTGTATAGTTTTCTGAGTACAGACAGGTCTTTTACCTCCTTGGTTAGGTTTATTCCTAGGTACTTTATTTTTCTTGTTGCTATATCTAATGGGATTTTTTTCCTGATTTCTGTTTCTGATGTTTCATTGTTGGTGTACAAAAATGCCTTTGATTTCTGAATATTGACTTTGTATCTGGCTGTTTTACCAAATTCATTTATTAGGTAGAGTAGATTTTTGGTGGAGTCTATAGGATTTTTTATGCACACTATCATTTCATCTGAAATCATTGATAGCTTTACTTTCTCCTTTCCAACTTGGAAGACTTGTATTTCATTTCTTGTCTGGTCATTGTGGCTAGAACTTCCAATACTATGTTCAATAGAAGTGGTGAAAGAAGATAGCCTTGTCTTGTGCTTCATCTTAGTGGGAAAGATTATATAGAGTTTAAATATTTTTAAACTATAGTGCAGGAAAAATAAAATTTCAGAAAAATCTCAGAAACAACTCAATTTTGTGCTCACATCTACACTTAATCACATATTCAAAGCTCCGCTAAAGCACATGAAAGACTTATAGAGTAATTTAAAAGCCAAATATAACTCTTTCAAGAGAATAACCATCCACGAATGACTAACACAATTGGGAAGGAAGAGTAAGGAGAGAGGTTTTTTCCTACTAGAAGATACCACGTATTACAGAACTGTAACTCCACTCGACTCAAAAATAAATAAATAAATAAAATGTGACATGTCACTCAAAGATGTGTAAAATATATCAATGGAATAGATGGCCCAGAAACAGACTGATGTGCACTAAACACTAGATATGGGATAGAATTAGCATCATAAAACTGGAAAAATGCTAGATGTTTTTAATGATTTTTAAAACTTGAATAACAATATAGGATAAAGTTAGATTTCTCAGACTATATAAGGAAAAGCCCTAAAACTACAAAAGTAGAAGAAAAACTAAGAAGACATCTTTATAATTAGAGGGAAAAGAATAATTTTTATACAAGAGATAAATAATAAATTTGATTACATAAAATTTAAAGTGTTTAAATCGACAATAAAAACCATAGGCACAGTTAAGTAAGGAATTTAAAGAAGATACTTATAATTAAAACATTAAATAAAAATGTAAAAATATTCAGTGACCCTTGATAAAGCAGGTGAAAATAAGAAGTTATATGAAAATTGGAAAAAGAACAAAAAGTCAAAATACAGAAAAATTTAAAGACTAGTATTCATATAAATAAATGTTCATCTTTGCTAATATTCTGAGATATACAGACAGAAAAAAAGAATGAGAATCTATAACCTTGATAGCAACATAAATTAAGAAATAACATAATATAAAATAAATAACAAAATTCAATTGCTAGCCAAAATGTGAAAAAACAAAACTCCACATGCATTTCTAGTGGGAGTATAAGCTGGTACAGAGGAGAGCAATCAATACTTGCTAATTACTTAGCTATGCTAATCCCACTCTCAGAATTTTTATGCCTGAGAAAGTTTCCCACAGATCCATAAAGGGAAATATACATGGAGGTAAATTTTCAGCAAGGATTAAGCTAAAATGTGGCATATTTCTTCATTATTAAGTTACACAAAATCCAGAGTGAATTTGTATAGGTCTATTAAAAGAGTTTATCAAGTGCACAAAAAACATTTAAGAACATTATTATTATTATTTATGAAATATAAGCATATGGATGCATTTTAAAAATACTAAAAAGAGCAAACTAAAACCCAAAGCAAACCAAAAGAAGGAAATAAAAACATCAGAGTTGAAACAAATGAAATGAAATATAGCAAAAAAATTATAAATGCAAAAGTGGGGGCAAAAAATAAAATAAGGTTGAACTTCTACGTCATACATGTACAAAAATTAATTCAAAAATGGAAATTAGTTAAATATCTAAGTGTGAGAAAGCTAACATTAGCAATTCTTAGAGGAAACAAGATGTAAATCTTTGTGATCTTGAATTAAGCAGTGATATCCTACATGTAAATCACAAGCAAAATGAGCAAAGGATTTGAATAGCTATTCTTTCAAAGAAAACATATAAATGGCAAACAAGCATTTGTAAGTGATACTCAACATAATTAGTCATTAGGAAATAGCAAATCAAAATCACAAAGAGATACCATTTCATACCTACTAGAATGTCTATAATCAGGAAGGCAAAAATAACAAATGTTGACAAGGTTTTGGGAAATTAGAATACTCATATACTGTTAGTGGAATGTAAAAGTATACAGCCACTTTGAAATTGCCTGTCAATTCTTCAAAAACTGCAATTACACAGTTATCATATGACCTAGAAATTCTGCTCCTGTCATATACTCAAGAAAACTAAAAATATGCATCCACACAAAAACATAAGGATGTATAAGGATGTTTAGAACAGTAGTATTTCATAAAATTGCAAGCAACCCAAGTGTCCATCAATTAATGAATGGATGGACAAATCTGGTATATCCATTCAATAGAATATTATTCAGTCCTAAAAAATAATAAAAACCTGATACATGCTACACTATGAATAAACCCTTGAAAATAGCTTGCTAAGTGAAAAAAATCAGATGTAAAATGTTACTATTACATAATTCCATATATATGAAATATCCAGAATAAGCAAATCTAAAAAGAAAGCATGAACTGAAATATATCTTCTGACTGTCATAAAATTTAGTGAAAAGTTAAGCATTTAAACACAAATCTATGTAGGGATGGAAAACTTTGGTCCAACAGCATACAGGGGGAAAGTTATATGACATTTGCTGACTTACCATCAATAGTTTCCATATCTCTTAAGAAAACTTTTTTATTTTTAAATTAAAGTTTGATGTACAATATTACATAGTTTCAGGTCTACAAACCCATGATTAGACATGTGTATAACTTGCAAAGTGATCCCCCTGGTAAACCTAGTACCCATGTGACACCATGCATAATTGTTATATTATTAACTATATTCCCTATGCTATACTTTGCATTTTCAGATGTGAGAGGTGTTGGGAGGATGGGTGGAAAAGGTGAAGGGATTTAGGGGAGAGGTTTTTTAGGAGAAACGTTCAACATCTAATATTGGAAGCACTATTTCTGATATCATAACCAAACGATTATATATAAGCTAGCAGTATTTCCTAGTATAGGAGAATATATGTTAGTTGAGAATATCCTTTGGGTAACTCATCTCTATGTTTAAGCTTATTAAAATTAATTTTAATTATCACAAATTTCATTTAGTATAATCAATATTAACATATTTTGCTAAGGCAAAAATTTCAACAAATTATATTTTAGAAAATTTTCATAAAATGCATAATTATGTGATTATCAAAAATGCAGATCCATTTAGGAAAGCAATTGGTAAGAATATTTGATTTTCTAAAACTTTCTATTCAAAGTTTCAGATCTATTTATTGAAATGTTATTAAGTGTTTATGAATAGTAATTGACTGGTTTATCTTTCATATGGATTAAATACCTCTGGGAACTCCTAATATTATAAAAATAGACTTATAGTACTCTTCTGGACAAAGCAGTTATGCAAAACTTTTGCTAAATATTTGATGACAAAGGGTCAAGTGTAATAAAATATAAATACATCATATCTTATAGGATACTAGCTTAGTTAGATGAAAAGTAAAATGTAGAAGATACATCAACATGTTCCAGTGGCAATCCATTGTTGGAGAGCTAACTCATACAGAATCATTTGGAGAATCAGGTCCAACAGAGGAAAAAAGTATGTGTAACAAAAAGAGAAGTTCAAGTGAATTCAACCAGTAGACAGATGCACGTCAGAACTAGAAAGTCATTATGCAAAATGGAGCAGATTTGGAAGACAAGAGTGAGTTTTAAATTTTTGTTAATTTTAATTAGTTTAAATTTAAATAGTTACATGTGGCTATTTAAATAGGCTACAACATAGGGCAGCACAGATAGGTGTAGCTTGTGCGGAATCAGAAAGCAGTTTCTTTAACGAAGAAAAATTGTCTATTATTCACTGTTTTTTATGTATGTTCTCACTTGGTGAGATTCTCTACACTACAATTTTCTAAGAAAACACTAAAAGTCTCAAACAATGTGGATGCTAAAAATAACATGAAAGCTATCTATATGTAACTCAGGCACTGAAATAATTGGCTCAATTCTCAGTGAAGTTCAGCATGCTTAAAGACCAATAGGACCTTGGTCTCTATCTCGATGTATTTAGAAACACTGAGGGTCTTTAAGCCGAATATCATGATCATATTTTTATCTAAGATATCATTTTGCTTTCAGTGTGGAGAGACAGTAAAGTCTTTGTGTAAAATGTCTAACTTTCAACAGATCAGTATTGATCCCTGTCCAGTCTGTCAAGAAGCAGCTGCTGTCTCTGATATACCATGACACAATTAGGACTGTCTCCACAATATTTTGCTCTGGTTTGCCTATACCCAAGTGAGCCTCTGCATCTGTCATTGTGATCATGGCCTGTGACACTCTAGAACCACCACTGAAGGAGTTACACTTCACAAAGAAATCCATTTTCTCATACCGAATGAGCCAGCACACTGTATTCGCTTTCTTCTGTAGCTACAACTATTTAGATAGCCCTAAAACATGATGCTCTCTCGATCTATAATAAACAAGTACTTCAGGATGAAATTATAGTATGCCTGAAAGAAATAATTCATTTGGAGAAATGACTTTCAAAACTGATTGACACTGTGAGAACCTGAATTTATCATGTAGAATTTAAATAAGATCTCAAATGGGAAATGAATCTTAAATAGATTCAAATCCCATATAAAAAAATGTGTATTGATTTACTGATTATAAAAGGATAAAAAATGTTTGTTCCCATAAGACCAGTGATTCCTAATGTAGCCTCTTCAAACTTTCTAAACTAGTTATGTCATGGAAGAATCTTAAAATAGAATATTAGTGAATACAGAGGCCAAAAATCAACTAGTATATGAGTAATTATAGAATCTCCAATGAATCAGATTGACAAACACTTGTGTTGATCCACCTTATGGTATGACTAGGTTTTACTTTAAAAATCAAGCAAATCTAACATAAAAATAATAAGCACTTTATGTATCTCTACATATCTGTCTTTCATTTGTGGACATGAGAAGGGAATATAGCAAATAGAACTTGGGACCCTCTCCACTAACTCTCCTGGGGCACCTTTTCAGGTGGTTCTGTCTACCCTGACTGCTTTACCCCTGGATTTAGAAGCAGCAACATCCAGAGTATAACTCTTCAAAACTTTAGAAGATGGGGAAAAAAAGATTAGCTGATAAAATTAAAGGAAGTATAAAAATCTTTGCCAAAAATTTTAATATTGAAAAGACCACACTACAGTTTAGGATCTTTTTTAAATAAATCACTTAATATTTTGTCGATTCAACTACATCTAAATGTACTCCTCTTGTTTTACTTAGTTTTTAAAAAGTCAATTAAATTTCCTAATTTTTCAGTTTAAATTTACATTATTTATATTACTGTATTGTTAATGAAAGAATTTAATACTATTAACTTTCCTCAGAGCACACTTGAGCTTTCCTTAATAATCATCAACATGGCCCATTCTCATAATTATCTAAGTGTTTTTTAATTCAACTTGTTATAGTCTTCTTAACATATTATTTCCTAGTTCTACTGTAACCAATTTATTTTTTGTTATATTATTGCTTTAGTCTTTTTTCAGCACTATATTCAGATAATATGCCATATAAATTATAAGTATTTCTCTGTGTTTTTCTTAGTGACTGAATTTTTAGAAATCTCTAAAATTACTCTTTAAAACATATTTTCTGGTTATTAGACTATAAACTCAATATATGCCTATTAAATGAATCTTACTATATTATTCAGATACTCTTTATTCCTAACTTATGTTCTTGTGTTTGGTCTTTTAAACTCTGATTTTGATACTATAACTATATTTAAGTCAATTTTCCATGTTTTTATTTCTAAAATGTTTTTTCTGATTACCAAAAATTAAACAAATTACTTTTTTCTTTTTATCAACAGACAGAACGTGGGCCTATTCCCTGCTCTGTGTTCATTTGCATGACGGATAAATCCTCCTTCAGATCTGGATCAGATGCCCGGTTTCCATTTGAGTCTTAGTTTCTAGCAGATTTTGCTAAATATTACTTTGCTACTCAGTGTAACATCATCTCTTGACCCATTACATGGGCCTCTTGTATACTCAGCTGTTCATACTCAAACAAACAATTCAAGCAAACTCAGTAACTTTATTGCTCTATTCACTTTTACAAATTGGGAAAAAATGATTTTGTTAATTATCTATAAATGTGAATGTTTCTTTAAATGTGATGGCTCCACACAAAACCTAATTGGTCACATCTCTTCCACGCACCCCTACTGTGGACAATAGTGATTGAATTACCAAGCAGAAATACTGTTACAAAAATAGTGACACAGAAACACAATTCCAGCATTCTGTTTTTTAACAAGTTAAATGTATTAATCCTTGTATGCATTTACAGTGCCAATATTGAATGGCCATAAATGGGGAAAACAAAAGAGAAAATGGGGGAAATTTATTAGCAGAATACACAGCAGAACAACTTTTTGGTTTTCCTCAATAAAATCCAGGTAGCATTTTTCCCTGTTCATTTAGGCAGCTGCCTCATTAAAATGATGGGTAGCCAAAGCAGATTTGAAGGTGATGAGAGAGGCTATAGGATAATAGTTACTGAACCAATGAACTTGCTAAGATTACAAAAAAAATAAGTGTGTTTAAATAAGACATGTAAATGGAAGTACCTTAATTTGAGAGACCCACTCAGATGCATGTTAGTGTGCCTGTTCAGGCACATTAAGCTAAGTGTAAACACGTGACAGACTGGTAAGCGCTTAAGTTCATTCAATTTTTTTTCTATATTGAAACAAGGGCAAATGATTAATGCAATGTTCACTAAGCTTATTGTACACTTCACATTGCTTACTTTTAATTTTGGGGAAAGTAATTAAACTAAAACTTTTCTCCTTTGGGAAGACAAAACATGTAAAGAAAGGGGAAGAAATAGTTTTCAAATGGATAGTATGGTATAAAAACATCAGACACAGCTTTTATTTACTCATAAATTTGCTTATTGACCATTTTAAAAATGTCCCTCCTGCCCATGAGAATGAAGTGAAAACCCTCTTATTAGAGCTATCTGTTGTGTTAATTCCATTCCGTCCTATCTCTCTTGAAACACCCTTTCCCGAAGTAACCCAACTTTTAAAAGTCTTCAAGATCATTTGATTAGCATTCCTCCCTCAGCCTACAATAAATATAACCTCATTACATCTTTAAAAAATGGCAGAATTTTATCTCTACACACATTCTAACCATCTTGCCCACAGCCCTAGAAAACAGATTTCTTAAAGTTTGACTTGCCATTAATGCATTATTGCAAAGAAGATAAACAAAATTATGCATTATGTTTGGGTAATTTTTTCTACAGAATTTTGTTACAATATTCTCCATTGGTAAAAGGGACAATGAACAGCTGACTATGGTTAAGTCAGACCTTAAATATATTTTGGTTTAAATTGTACCACAAATAATAAAAATAGTTTATCATACATACATTAGACATTTACATACATTAGATGATCAGTACAAATATACCTCAGTGTAAATAAAATATAAAGATATAAATATAATAAATGTTCATGTGAATATATATACATACTTATACATGTGTATATAATCATAATTTTTAAGTATTGCACTTCTATTAATGTACTCTTTTTTCTGTTCAATGTTTATTTATTTTTAAATTATTTATTGTATAGAGTCATCCGCTATTTTCTCCCACTAACTCTCCCCTGCCCTACCCATCTCCCATCTTCCACTTTCAATCCTCCCCCCATTGTCTTTGTCCGTGGGTCCTTTATACATTTTCCTAGATCTCATCCTTCCCCTTCGTTCCCCCATTATCATCTTCCCCTCTCCTCTCTGATTACTGTCGGTTTGTTCTTTATTTCCATGTCTCTGGTTCTATTTTGCTCACTTGTTTGTTTCATTGACTAGGTTCCACTTATAGGTGAGATCATATGGTATTTGTCTTTCACCACCTGGCTTATTTCACTAAGCATAATGCTCTCTAGTTCCATCTATTCTATCGTGAAATGTAGGAGTTCCTTCTTTCTTTCTGCTGCATAGTATTCCATTGTGTAATTGTACCACAGTTTTTTGATCCACTCATTGACTGATGGGCACTTAGGCTGTTTCTAGCACTTGGCTGTTGTAAATTTTGTTGCTATGAACATTGGGGTGCATAGGTTCTTCTGAATTGGTATATCAGTATTCTTAGGGTATACACCCAGCAGTGGAATTGCTGGGTCAAACGGCAGTTCCATTTTTAGTTTTCTGAGGAAATTCCATACTGTTTTCCACAGTGGTTGTACCAGTATGCATTCCCACCAACAGTGTACCAGGGTTCTCTTTTCTGTACATCCTTGCCAGCACTTGTTGTTTATTGATTTGTTTATGATGGCCATTGTGACTGGTGTGAAGTGGTATCTCATTGTGGTTTTAATTTGTATCTCTCTAATGGCTAGTGATGCTGAGCATCCTTTCATATGTCTCTGAGCCCTCAGTATGTCCTCCTTAGAGAAGTATCTGTTCAGATCCTTTGCCCATTTTTAAATTGGATTGTTGTTCTTCCTGGTGTTGAGTTATATGAGTTCTTATATTTTGGAGATCAGACCCTTGTCTGAGGTATCATTGGCAAACATATTATCCCATACAGTTGATTCCTTTTTCATTTTGATGACATTTTCTTTAGCCATGCAGAAGCTTTTTAATTTGATGCATTTGATTTGTTTATTCTTTCCTTTATTTCCCTTGCTCTACAGGACATATAGGTGAAAATATTGCTGCATGGAATATCTGAGATTTTCCTGCCTATGTTCTCCTCTAGGACTTTTAGACTGTCACAACTTATATTTAAATCTTTTATCCATCTTGGGTTTATTTTTGTGTATGATGTAAGTTGGTGCAAGTTTCTTTTTTCTTTTTTTTTTTTTTTTTTTTTTACATGTAGCTGTCCAGATCTTCCAACACCATTTGTTGAAGAGGCTATTTTTACTCCATTTTATGCTGCTTCCCCCCTTTGCTGAATACTAATTAGCCACAGAGGCCTGGGTTTATTTTGGGGATCTCTGTTCTGTTCCATTGATCTATGTGTCTGTTCTTATGCCAGTGCCAGACTGTTTTGATTACAGTGGCCTTGTAATATAAGTTGATATCAGGTATTGTGATCTCCACACTTTCTTCTTCTTTCTCAAATTTGTTGAGGCATTTTGGGTCATTTATGATTCCATATAAATTTTTGAAATGTTTGTTCTGTATCTTTGAAATATGTCATTGGTATTTTAATAGGGATTGCATTGAATCTATAAATTGCTTTGGGTAGCATGCTCATTTACTATTTAAAATAATATTTATTAAATATCTACTATGTTCCAGGCCCTATTCCATGTGCTGAGACTAAACAGTAAACAAAACAGTCAAAATCCTATCCTTATAGTGTTTATAGACTAGTGAAAGAGGTAGCATATTAAGCTTTATAAATAATAAATAAACAATAGTCAAAAGGCGTAAATGCAATGTAAGCAAGATGTGGGTTTGCTGTTTTATTTTATTTCAAAATTTTTTTCAATTACAATTGACATTCAATATTATATTAGTTTCTCATGTATAGCATTGTCATTATATAACTTACGAAGGAATCTCACTGGTAAGTCTAATACCCATCTGACACCGTGGATAGTTACTACAATATTATTAACACCATGCATCTTTATTACAGTATCACTTTATATCCCAGTAACTATTTGGTAAATACCAATTTGTACTTCTTAATCCCTTCACCTTTTGCACCCAGCTACTTAAATTTGTAATTTTAAATACAGAGAGCAAGATTGATTTTGCTGAAAAGGTTGAAATTACAATAGTTGGACCTTCAGTCTTCTGAGAGAGGCACTGTTTTTCTTTAACCTCCGTTGGAGACTATAGGTCAGATTGATATTATTCCTACCTTTTAGATACTCCTATGAAATTTACTCATAATTGTGTGGTCCCTTAGCTTCCACACAAGTGAACCTACTGATAGCTCTGAAACTGTGGCAACTGAATAAGCAGTGGCAGACAGAGCTATGTCAGTTCTGGTTGACCAACAATGAATGGAAAAATATCATCCCACTTCGAAAAACTATTATTAATACTCTATTTTAAGTATTTTTTATTGATTATGCTATTACAGTTGTCCCATTTTTTTCTCCCTTTTATGCCCCTCTGCCCTGTTTCCTCTCTCCCACCAGTATCCCCCCCTTTAGTTCATGTCCATGGGTCAAATATATCAGTTCTTTGGCTTCTCCATTTCCTATATTATTCTTAACCCCCCCCCGTCTATTTTGTAACTACCAATTATGCTTCTTATTACATGTGCCTTCTTTCCCATTCTTTCCCTCTCCCTCCCCACTGATAACTCTCCATGTGATTTCCATTTCTGTGATTCTGTTCCTGTTCTACTTGTTTGCTTCATTTTTTTTTGTTTGTTTGTTTTTGTTTTTGCTTTTCAGGTTCAGGTGTTGATAGTTGTGAGTTTGTTGTCATTTTATTGTTCATATTTTTTATCTTCTTTTTCTTATATAAGTCCCTTTTATATCTCATATAATAAGGGCTTGGTGATGATGAACTCCTTTAACTTGACCTTATCTGGGAAGCTCTGCCCTTCTATTCTAAATGATAGCTTTGCCTGATAGACTAATCTTGGATGTATGTCCTTGCCTTTCATGACTTTGAGTACTTCTTCCCAGCCCTTTCTTGCCTGTAAGGTGTCTTCGGAAAAAACAGCTGGTAGTCTTATGGGAATTCCTTTGTAGGTAACTTTCTCCTTTTCTCTCGCTGCTTTTAAGATTCGCTCCTTGCCTTTAATCTTGGGTGACATAATTATGATGTGTCTCGGTGTGTTCCTCCTTGGGTCTAATTTCTCTGGGACTCTCTAAGCTTCCCGGACTTCCTGGAAGTCTATTTCCTTTACCAGATTGGGGAAGTTCTTCATTATTTTTTCAACTAAGTTTTCACTTTCTTGCTCTTCCTCTTCTCCTTCTGACATCCCTATGATTAGGATGTTGGAACAGTTAAAGTTTTCCCAGAGGTTCCTAAGCCTCTTCTCATTTTTTTGAATTCTTGTTTATTCATTCTGTTCTGGTCATATGTTTATTTCTCCCTTCTGTTCCAGATCATTGATGTGAGTCCCGGTTTCTTTCCCTTCATGGTTGGTTCCCTGTATATTTTCCTTATTTCACTTCGTATAGCCTTCACTTATTTTATTTTGTGGCTCTACTCAGTCATTTCTGTGAACATCCTGATTACCAGTGTTTTGAACTCTGCACCTTATAGGTTGTCTATCTCCTTGTCACTTAGCTCTTTTTCTGGAGTTTCCTCTGTTCTTTCATTTAGGCCATATTTCTTTGCTTTGGCACACCTGTTACATTATAAGGGATGTGACTTAGGTATTCACTAGGGTGGGGCAACCCACTTTGTTGTGTCGTGGCACTGTATGTGGGGGAGGGGCCCAAGAGGGAACAATGCTGCTTGCTTGACTCTCGCCCCACTTTCAGTCACTTCCAGCGCTACCCACAAGCCTGTTGGGCCCTTTTGGTACAGGTTCCTTGGTGGGTGGGTTTGTATACCTTCTAGGACACCATGGGTCTCTCCAACGAACTCTCCTGTGTGGTTTGGAGTTCCTCCCAACACCACAACCCTCACAGGTTTTACCACCAGACGTTTAGAGGCTTTAGTTTCCTGCCTGGAACCCTGGATTACACAGTCTGTCTCGCTCTCTAGTTTTTCCTCCTGGCTTATCCACTTGTGAATGTGGAATATCCTGGTCTGCCAGCCATTGCCTCGCCTGCGCAGTCTGCTGCCTTGCTGCAAGTCCTCTCCACCTTGGCTGCCTGCCTCCACCCTTCCTACCAGTCTGGATGAATGTTTCTTCTTTAACTCCTCAGCTGTCAGAGTTCCATACAGTTCAATTATCTGGCAGTTCTGGTTGTTTTTTGTTTTTAAATTTGTTGTTGTCCTTCTTTTGTTTGTGTGAGGAAGCAAAGCATATCTACCTACACCTCGACCTTGGCCAGAAGTCTATTAATACTCCATAAACACACTTCCTTCTGAGTGAAAAGCTGTTGCTCCCAACTATGACACCAAGAAGCTTTTCAAAATTCCAATGTAGTTCCTCTCCAGGATTAGCAATTTTGGGAAGCTCCTCTAATGCCCTCTAACATCAAATACACAGACTCTGGCTGGCCAGCTTCCACAGAAAAGTATATACAATTCCAGTTGCCTCAAGAAGAGGCAAGCTTCTTACCCCAGCTCAGGACCTCATATTGATTCTTTCATGAAATTAAATACTGTAAACCAAGCATGTTTTATTCAAAAATTCAAATAAACTTCAATGAAAGGAAATATATTAGTATAATTTATCACATCAAAATGCTAAAGTAAGAAAAAGTGGTATGATCAGTACTATAAATGTTGTTAAGAGATGTGTTAAAATTCAACATTCCTTACTGATTTATAAATCATGTCAAAACAAAAAGCTATTATATGGAAGCTAATATATGGAAACTATATATGGAAGAATTCTTCCTCAAAAAGAGGACAAAAAGCTATTCATAGCCAACAATCAATGTTTATGTTTAAGGAAATCATGGCTACAACCACCATCATTACCTAAAACTATTCTGGAAGATCTAGCCAATAGATAAAGATAAGAAAAAATCTGGTAATTGAAAATTTGGTAAGCATCAGGTAAGTATTCAATATATGAAGATGATATAATTATATACAAAAATGCCAAAATCATAAACTTAAAAAATACAAGATTACTTCTTCCCCTACATTTTCACTGTTCATTTTAAAATTTATAACATTTGAATTTAGATATCCCTACAGAGAGACGTAAGAATTGTTCTTCATTCCACCTTATTTCAAATATATAATCTTATTTCCCAGTCTTTTTTCTGATTGTTTGGTAATCATATTATTAATTTTATAATGTTCTCCTTTTTAAAATCTCTTTGAGATCAATTTACACATCGCTTTTATTCTCTAGTTCTATACTCTAGAGCTCTTGTCCTGATTTTCTACAAATACCCCATGATTCTCATTTTTCTGTTTAAAGGTTAAAAAATAGGTTCAATAGCTGTTTCATGATTTTCAAATTTTCTTTATTATTTTTTCCCTTTTCATGAATAAGTCGATCTCTTTTTTAGAACAGGGATATTTCTTGTTGAGAAGGTGGACTAGAATCTTTATGTAAGTAGACAAGTTGCTTTGATTTTCAAGCTTTACTTTATTTTATTTTATTTTTAAATTTAATCTGAAGATTTTTTTTAATTTACTTTATTTTATTTTTTATTTTTCTTTATTCTATTGCAGTTTTCCCAATTTTTTCCCCTTTGTCCTCTTCTGCCCAGCCCACCCCTGCTATGATAGTCAATCCCCACACCATTGTCCATGTCCATAGGTCATTCATGCATGTTCTGTAACTAATCCTTTCCCATTCTTTCCACCATTATCCTCCTCCCCTCTGGCAGCTGTCAGTTTTTTGCATGTTTCCATGTCTCTGGTTCTGTTTTGCTCATTAGTTTATTTTGTTCATTATATTCCTCTTATAAGTGAGATCGTATGGTATTTGTCTTTTTACCAACTGGCTTACTTCACTTAGCAAAATAGTCTCTGTTCCATCTATGTTGTCACAAAAGGTAGGAATTCCTTCTTTTTTCTTTCTGCTACATGGTATTCCATTGTGTAAATGTACCACAGTTTTTGAATCCATTCATCTAGTGATGGGCACTTAGGCTGTTTCCAACTCTAGGCTATCGTAAATAGTGCTGCTATGAACATAGGGGTGCATAAGTTCTTTGAATTGGTGTTTTGGGATTCTTAAGGTATATTCCCAGCAATGGAATTGCTAAGTCAAAAGACAGTCCATTTTTAATTTTTTGAGGAAATCCCGTACTGTTTTCCACAGTGGCTACATCAGTCTGCATTTGATAAAATCCTGTGTTTATGATAAAAACACTCAGCAAAATGGGAATAGAGGGAATATAGCTCAACATAATTAGGGCCATATACAAAAAACCTACTGACAACATCATACCAGTAGGCAAAAACTAAAAGCATTTCCCATATATGTATATATATGGTATATATACACATTATATATTCCCTATAGTTTGTGGATATATACTATATATTCCCTATAGTGTATATATAAATATATATATATATTCCCTATAGTATACACACACACACACTAAATATATATATATATGATATATTCCTTATCATTCTTGATCCTTATTGGGTATTCACATCTTGAGTTTTTTTGACAATGCTTTCTTTTCATCACACTTTTACCAGTCCTGTAGCCATACCTAAACAATGCGGTTAGTATGGTCTAGTGTGAGCATTGTATGAGTGAAAATATTTTGTATGGGTTTCTTTGTTACTTGCTTTTTTGATCAACATTAAGTTTTATAGATTCACACTTGTTTTGTGTGTGTTTTTCTTACTTATGTTACTTGCTTATAGAATTCCATATGCATAAATTTATTTATACATTTTAAGGTTTTGGATATTTAAATTTTTTCTAGTTTGGAGTTATTAAGAGAAATGCCTCTATGAAAATTCTTGTATGTATTTCCTGGTGAAAATGTGCACAAATTTCTCAAAGTATCTGAATCAACCATATTTGCTGATCCATAGAATATGAATAGTTTCTAAATTATTCCATAATACCAAATGGTTTTACAGTATAAAAAGTTACACTTTAATGACATTGTGTAAGAATTTCCATATCACTACATATAAACCACCATTTGATATTGTCAGAATTATAATTTTGCAAATATGGTATGCATAGAATTGTGATAGTAATGTTCAAGTACTTCATTATTAATGAAGATGATCATTTTCATATGTATGTTTATATTTCCTTTTATAAAGAGAATTTTAGCTCTTTTTTCCTGTTATCTCTTTTTCCTAATTTATAAAACTTCTATAGTGTGATAGCTTTCAGTTATTAAGCATTAAGTTTAATATTTTCTATTTTATTATGCTACCTTTATCACATTAAAAGGTCTTTTTTTATTTAATCCTCATCATAAATCCCCAAATTTCACTACATTATTTATTATAAAAGGTGTTGAAACCTATCAAGTATATTTTATACATCCATTACAATACTCATATATTTATATTCCCTATGAGTTGTTAATCTATTGACTGATGTTAATTACTTTCAAACATTAAACAAAACTTTAATTCCAGTTATAAATATCTTATAAGCTTATTAAACAGTTTATATACTGCTAGAGAGGGCATTGCTAATATTTTGTTTAGGAATATTTGTATCTATATCTATGAGTGAAAGGTCATGTTTTTGTGTATTTTGTATAATTTGGGGTTTGGGAGATAAGATTATGACAGCTTTATAAACTGAGTTTCCTCAATGTTTCCTCTGGTTCTATTTCTTTAAAAAATTGTTTAATATTTGAAATAGTTAATCTTTGAAAATTGGTAAAATTTATTCATGAAGTCAACTGGGACCTGAGTGTTTATTAAGACTACTTTGCCAATGTATTTTATGATACACATCATATATAGATATAAAATAATCCCAGTAAAAATTTCAAACATTTTGTGGAACTTGACAGACTAATTGAAATTTTATTTACTAGTGTAAGGTGTTAAATACAGATCTCGGAAAAGCACATATTGGAAGAGCTCAAACTGTAGGAACTAAAATATTGTTATAAATGCAAAGATAGATCAACCACACTGATGGAAGATAATGAACCCCAAAAAAGATCCATACATATTAACAAGCAAAGTTTACCCTATAAATCAGCAGATCACTGGGGGTGGTATGTGGGGGAGGGAGAGAATTGTTTTTTTAATAAATGGTAATGGATAATTGCATGTCTTCTTACACAGCACACACTATTTCCACATGTATTAAAAATTAAATATGAAAGGGAACCCTATACAGCTTTTAGATAAATATAGGGACATGTATGGTCATACTACTTGTGAGAGTTAGTCACCTTAAGCCCTTGATCACTGCTGATTCCTCATTTTATTCTTCTTAAAATGTTATTCTGAAATAAAATTGGTTTGGAGAAGTTTTCTTCATTAACAGAAATTGGTAATTTAGTATATAGAGAAAGAATAACAAAATGTACTTTTTTTCTGCTGAGTCACATGGGGCAAAAATTTCCTGTGGTATTTATGGGATGGAACAATATAAAGTTCAATATATAAAATGTTAAATATATCCATATTCCAAAAAGCCAAAAACCTGACTATTTTTCTTTGTACTCTTAGGGATATAGAAGCAGTAGTTAGTGTATGTCCACTGAGGAGCCTGTCAACTGCATCAGAACCGTAGGATATTCCCCAGAGAAGAATAAATCTTATGCATACAAAACAAATAATCCTTTATTAATTCTTAGAAATACGGAATATGGAAATACATAGGATAAATTTAGCAGCAGTGACTACTAAAGAGCTATTCTTTCAAATTTATTATGCAATGCTATAACATGGTTCTCATTTTAGGAAGTAGATAATAATATTTCTTGCATCAATTAACAGTACTTACTAGGAATTGATAGTAAAAGTTTCAAAGAATCTGTGGTCATTTATTACATAAATTTTTTAAGTTGGGCAGTTATTTACCTTGAGCAGAGTGTTTTAATAAATCTTAATTAACAAAGAATATTCATAAAAGAAAAATAACTAAAATGTTCAGGAATTTTAAAATTCTAAAACTGCTTGCTAAATTACAGGAATGGAGCCAGAGAGTCCTGAATTTGACTCTCAGCTTCATCTCTACAAGTTCTATGAATTTAAGCTAATATAATTTTGGGGATGATCAATATTTCCCAAATATAAAAAGAAATGTGTGTATTGTAGTAAGTAAAGGACCCTTGACAGTGTCATATTACATGACAGATAATCAATTTGCATTCTGGTTTAGACCTTGCTGCCTAGAACCTTGGTCAGAGTGTATCTGCTGGTGAGAAAACAACTATTTTGGGTGCTAAAGAGTCAGCTTTCTGAAGCAGCTTCCCCTGAAAGGAGCCCTTTTATCATTGCTCCTTAATAAAGATTTATCAAATGCTTACTAAAATATATATCATTAAGTTTATTAAAGAATTAAACAAAATATAATATATGTAAAGAAATTACCATAGCGGATGGTTCAAGGTAAAAGTTCTTAGTAAAATGCTCTATAAAGTTTATCTTCATTTTGGCTATGTACAAAATTATCAGAGCACAATAAAAAGTCCAGGTCTAGGGTATGTGGCCAAACGGCTGCATTGATAAGGACTACAAGGACTGTCACGGAGATAATAAGATCAAACCCCAGTGGATTTATGCTTTAGAACCAACAGAGACCAACGTGATCCGACATGGCCACTAATGTGACCTTACAGTGACACCTAGCCCCATTATATACTTATTGTAGTACAAAAGCATACTGAAGGACATAAATCATGAGACCAAGATTAGGGATGGGAAGCCCATAAAAAGTCACAAAATGGCCTACAGAGCTCTTCCAGGGAGTATCCCCTCTTTCCAGGAAAAATCCTGAATACTCCTCCCCCTATTGATTGCCTTACCCCTTGATTAAATGAGCCTCAGTGAAAGAAGTAAATCCCACTAGGAAGGGGCTGCTCTGTCTGTGGAATAGCCAATCTCTGTCCCACCGCTTTACTAATAAACCCTCTTTCACTTCCAACTCTATGTTGGCTCATATTTGAATCCTTTCCTGCATATGCAGCTGAGAACCCACAGTGGATCACAGACCTTCTGGTCCCAGAACCCCCAGATTGCCAGCATCAGTAAGGTGAAGATTTCTGAAAAGAAGTATTGAGAGTTGACACTTATGCCTTTTTTTGGTCTTTTAATTAAGTTGAAACATCATGTTTTCACCATTAAGTATAGAATCAGTTGTTCAATTTTTAATAGATACCCATATCAGATCAAAGACTAGCCCTTCTGTTTATGGTTCACCAGAAAATTTTCCATAAATTTGAATTTTGTGAAAAGGTTCCTCCACATCTATTGAGATGATCATCTGATTTTATTCTTTTATTAATATGATGTTTAATATTAACTGATTTCAGATGTTAAAATAATCTTATGTTTCAAAGATAAACTCCACTTGTTTATGGTACATTATTCTTTTTATATATTGCTGAATTCAATTTGCTAATATTTAAAAACTAGGTTTACATTTATAAGGACTATTGGTTTATAAGACTTTGCTGTTTTATTTTGTTTCTTGTGATGACTTCGGATTTGGGGTCAGCATAATATAGCCTCACAGAATGAATTGACAGGTGTTCTTTTATAGTTTCAAAGATTTTTTTAAAGATCAATACTATTTCTTTTAAATGTTTGATAGTATTTACTTTAGGGTCCACTTGGACCTGAACTTTTCTTGTGGGTTATTTTAAATTACTAATTCAAATTCTTTACTTGATTTACACTTGTTGAGATGTCCTGTTACTTCTTGAGTTAGTTTTGGTAATTTGTATTTTTCAGGAAATTGGTCCATTTAACCTACTGTCAAATTTATTAACATATTCATAGATTATTTTCCCTTGTTATTCTTTTAATCCTTAAAATCTGTAGAAATGACTCCTCTTTCAACACTAATACTTTATTCTCTTTTTTTCTCTATGGGGTCTCTGCTGAGCCTGCCTGTATTTTAGCAGTCGGTCAATGATTTTCAGAGATTATTCTCACACCTGAAGTCTATAAACCCACTCTGTGCTCTCTGATCTAGTCTAGGTTAAGGAACACATAAAATACCTCAGCAAAAGTGCAAGTTTCTCTAGGCTTTCAATTTTTGTTATGCTTCCTAACATAGTTTAATAGTCAGTGAGGGATATGTGAGCCTTTTGATTCTTCTCTCACTTCCAGAAATGTCCTCAGGGAAGAACACTATAAACATTGCGCTTACCCAATGCTCTGTTTTCTATGAGTAAACGCTTTTCAAGTTGTTGCCTAATTTTGGATGTTTCTCAGAAAAGGTTGCTTTTAATAATTTAGTTTTATTTTGTACTTATTTTCTGTTAAGGAGAATATCCTAAACTCCTCATCCTACCTTTATTATAAAGACAATCCCATGCATTAAAATTTTAATCTTTATAATTACATAAATCAAATTTACAGTTTCCACGGTTTTATTTAATATACAGATTTCAATTTTCTAATGAAATTCTGAACATTTTCTTGTCTATATTAATATCAGTATTTTCATATCCATATTGATAATGCCAATAATTGGGTCATGAATGTATATATCTATTTCCTACTTTTTCTTTTGATTCTTTTTCTTTGTCATGCTGAAACAGAACCACTCTGGATTCTATTCTTCTGGGTTCTATTGCCCACCGCCAAAAACTGTGACTCCCAATGCCAGAGACTTTAGAAAAGGAGGTATTTATTCAAAAGTTAGACAGATTTAGAACAATGGTGGAATTCTGCCATTAAATCTCACTCCCTTAAAAACAAAAGAAACACCCATAATCACACAGTCTTCCCTCCACTTGCCATACCAGGCCAGTTAGGGGTACTGTCTCTCAGGAAAAGAAATAGAAGTCTATAACTTAGCTGGGAAGATTCCCTCTGTATTCCAGCTTCTTTATCTATATTCTGGCTTCTTCCAGTGGTCAGTGCTCGGCTTCCTCTGTAACCCCATTTCTGACTCCTCCCACAAAGTTTACACCAGCTAGGACTCTGGTCCCTTTCTTTTCTCAGCTACCATTGTTAGTCCCAGCAAGCATGGCCCTGTGATGTGGAAATCACCTCCAAGCTACCTGCACAAGCACAGTAATGGGGGACTGCCTCCCAGCTTTATCATGAGTTAGAGTCACAGGAATCTCCCTGGCAGGCATGGCTATTAGCATTACTAAAGCACTGGTCAAGTTCTTTAGATATGCAAAGTAATTCTAAATGGCCCTGCTCTGTTTCCCCTCTCCCCTCATCCCCTCCAGGTTAGTGGGGGAATTCCCATTTTAGGGACTTCTAGCTCAGCAACCCATTACAATGTCTCTGAATTTTTTACTAAATGCCAGATATTTTATGTAAAAAAACTATAATCTTATAAAAGTTCACACTTCTGATTAGTCATGGCAGGGGAATCGCCTTAAATTAGGGACTGATAGAAACCGTCAGGGTGCAGGTTTTAAATTCTATTTATTCTGCTCCTGAGAGGAAGACTTTAAAGATTTTCAGTCCTGTAGAATTTACTAAGGTCTGTCTTCCTTGTAAATTATGAACTCCAGTTTTGGGGTACTCAGAATTGGGAAACTGCTAAATGCTCTATTCTGATTTTTCAAAAGCTTTTCACCTAGTTTACTTGTAGAATTTTTTAGTTTCTCTGTAGATAATTTGTTCTCTCATTCGGAGTAAAGACTTGCAAGGATCCCAGTTGAGAACCTGTGAAATTTGCTCTTATCCCCACTTCCTCATATGTCCTAAACTTCAGCTTATGTTTTCTCAGCATTGGGAGACTGCTAAAAATTCTACTCTGGTTTTCAATTTAACTTCATAGTCTTTTGCCATTCATAGTTAAAAATTTAACAAGTACTTCCAGCTCTAACTATCAGGATGCTAGCCGTACTTCTTTGCTCCTCTCTTTTATTCTGAGAGGTTGGATCTTTAAGTTCTGTCTGTCTCAGCAATCCTCCGTTTATATTTTTTAAATCTCTGACCACAAAGACTGGCAGAAGAGCTGCTGGTTTCTTTGCCTATTAGCCAAAGTCATCTGCTTCATTTGCAGCCTCTGGCATCACACTGAAAACTGACAAATTCTCCTAAGGAAGATTCTTAAAGAATGTCACCTCTTCTTTCTACAGTTTTCTTTCCAGAATCCTGAATCCCAAATCCTGGTTGCCTCAGTAACTTTCTAATGATCTGAAACACATATTTTTATATCTTGTCTTTTCTTGTTTTTCTTCAGTCTTTTTGTAATTCAAGCTATTTCATCATCTCAAAACCAGAAATCCTAAACATATATTAATCAGTGATAGTGAAAGGTGCTTTTCATTGTTCCTTGGGAAAATTATTTGAATATTCTTGCATTTATATTACTTCGGTGAATTTTGGAATCAGTCTGTCAAATTCCTTAAAATAACCCATTTATTTCTAGTGGATTTGTTTTGAATATTGATCATTTTGTTATAAATCAACTTTATGAATATTGAAACTTAGACATATGAACATACGTATTTATCTGACATGAATTTTATGTTGGCTAAATACATATTATTTATAGTACTTTTCTTTCTGTAGTTTCAAGGTGATATTTCATGTTTTTCTAACTTACTGTCTTCTAGTTTAAATACAAGTAAGGTAGCTACTCCTTTCTTTGTTAGTAACTAGTTCAATCTTTACTAAACTTTGTGTAATAGTTCCCCCTTATCCATGGTTTCACTTTCTATGGTTTCAGTTACCTGCAGTCAACTGTGGCCCAAAAGATATTACATGGAAAATACCAGAAATAAACAATCCATGGGTTTTAAATTGCATGCTATTTTTAATAGCAAGATGGAATCTTGGGCTGCACTGCTCCTTCCCACCCAGAAAGTGAATCATCCTTGTCCAGTATATGCACATTGAATGTGCCACCTGTACTGGAGTCACTAGGTAGTTGTCTTCTTAGTTATCACAGAGAAAGAGAGTGAGAGAACTGCATTCACATAACTTTTAGTACAGTATATTGTTTTAATTATTCTATTTTAGTATTGTTTGTTAATCCCTTGCTACGCCTAATTTATGAATTAAACCTTATCATAGGTATATATTAAGAGATATATACCTATATGTAAGTAATATATATAAGAAAAAACATAGTTTATATAGTATTATCTGCAGTTTCTGGCATCCATTGTTGGTCTTGGAATGCATCCCCTTGGATAAATGGGGTACTACTATAATATTTGACTAGAGTTTCACTGTCCAATGTGGTGGAACTCCTTTAGGTAAACTGTCTACATCTGCAGAATTGGTGGCCTGGCATGACTACCTTTTCAACATTGCTGGGTGGTAAGTAATGTAGGTTACCCTGCAGCTGCTTCATTTTTCATTTCTACAATAACTAATGAGAATAAACTTACTTGTTTGTTTCATGTGGTGATATTTCTTTTTTTCATATTTCATTTTTATAAAAATTCTGCATTTGTATTATTTAAAAAATTAATTTCAGGTATATTTTTGCTTAAGAATGTAAGACACATTTATATTAGGATAGTAAAACTGTATTCATTATGCTAAAAATGCTTTCTCCTAACTTGTCTTTTTCCTTTCATGTGTGTGTATTCATCAAAAACTGTTCTGATGTTTATGCATTTAAGTATGCTAAGCTTTTCTTTTGTTCTTTCTGTTATTAGGATGGGTGCTTTGTAATATCCACATTAAAAAAACTATCATTTACCTATAAATATATATATATTTAATATGTGTAAATACACCCACAGAAACACACATATGTGAGGTCTGTCCAAGAAATATCCAGCCACATACTATGAAAAATGGAGACATTTTTGGAAGAAAATACAAAAACACTGTACGCAGGACAATGATACCTCAGTCCTCTTCAGAGTAAGCACCCTGGGACCTCACACAGTTCTCCCAATTGTCATCAAATGTCTGGTAGTATTTTCCCAAATCTCATCCATCATCTGAAATCCCTTCCCTTTCAAAAGTGATTTCAGTTTTAGGAAAAGCCAGAAGTTGCAGGGTGCCAAACCTGGGCTCTAGGGAGAATGAGTCACCGGGGTGATTTGATTTTCACCATAAATCTCTGCACAAGATGTGATGCATGAGCAGGCACATTGTCATGATGAAGCTGCCAATCACCAGTTACCTATAGCTGCAGACTTCTGAGTTTCCATGGAGGAATGTTCAAGTTTAACGCAAAATTCCATGCAGATTCATTGCTCTACTCACTCAGTCATTTTGAATGCAACAGCCACACAGTACATATGCTCACTCAACAGCGTCTACTGCCCCCACTGACTAGTAGAGTTGTTACAGAACAGACCCATGGTGGGGCAAACTATTATTACCGAAAGGACGCCCCCTTCTTGCTGGATCCCCCTGTACTAGATTCACCTTGCCTGCCGCCAGGGAATTATAGCTCTCAATGCCAGAGATTGGTGAAAAGGAAAGGAACTACTTATTTAAAAGTTATACAAACTTAGAGTAATGACTTAATGTCTTCATTAAAATCCTAGTCTCTTAAAACACCCACAAACAGTCCTTCCTTCCCCCTTTTGCCAAGTCTGGGGTACCATATCTCAGGAAAAGAAATAGAAGTCTGTGGCTCAAGTAGCTCCTGGTTCTTCTCAATAATCCGTACTTGGCTGGCAGGTCTCCCATGGTTTCCAGCACCCTCAGCTCTGTCACCAACATGATCTTTAGTTTTTAATCTAAAACCACGTGGCACCTTCTCATAGCCCACCAGCAAAAGTACTTTTATCCCTTCCCTTCCCTACAAGGTCTCTCCTTCTTCCTAAACCATATGGCAAAGGTAGCACCTGGATTTAAATCCCAAAACCAGTCTTCCTCTGCATCCCCATTTCCAACTCCTCCCACAATCGGCTACACCTGTCACCATTCCCGTATTTTTCCAGCTTTTCTGGGCTGCCATAGTAAGTCCAATCAGGAATGGCCCTGTGGCATGGAGCCAATCATCTCCAAGCTCTCATGCAGGAACTGTAACCAAGGGGAGTTGCCTCCCAGTCACAGATCAAAGTCGTTCCCATCTCCCTCACTCAAAGCATGGCTGCAGTTAAAAGTTATAGATATGTTAAATGACCATTTCTGAAGTTAGTTGCAAAACTGTTGCTATGCAAAACAACTCTCAATGGTCTTGCTCCTTGTGTCCCATCCCCCAGTTCAGACTTGTGGGGTGAGGACATCCCATATTTTTAATATTTCCAGGATACACTGAGTTCTGGACCCCTTTGGGGGGCCCCCTGACTGCAGCCTGTTACAGAGCAAAGTCATCATTGTTCACCCAGGCATATAACAGTCCACTCTCCTCAGCTGCCAGGTTACACTGACATCATGCAAACCATTCTCATTATAATAACAATGGTTAGACTTTTTCTGGACAGATGAAATACACATGAAAGTATACAGGAAAGTATTTGGTATAAATTGTGAGTGCAATTTTCATTTTCTTTTCTATGTAAAATAACTGTCATATTAACAGTATATCTTGAATATTTATTGAATAATATAGTCTCTCTATTTTGAATAATATATACATAATTATATAAACTAGTATCTGATCCGAGATATTCTCTGTTATCCACTGAGATATCTGGAATATGCATCTGACTAGTTGAATAATTTTACCTTTTAGTACACACAGTGTAATATGTGATAGTGTAACTGCACCCTCATTATTATTTTTTTAATTACCTTATTGTTTTTCAATTACAGTTGTCTGCATCCTCTCCCCTCCCCTCCTCTCACCCCCTGCAACCCCGCCTCCCTTCCTTGCCTCCCTCCTCCCCCATGGTTCTGTCCATGTGTCCTCTGTAGTGGTTACAGAAAACCCCTTTCCGCATTGTCCCCCCACCTCCCCCGAGCCACTGTCAGACTGCTCTTAATTTCAATGTCTCTGGTTATGTTTTTCTTGCTTTCTGCTTTTGTTGATTATGTTCCCGTTAAAGGTGAGATTATGTGGTATTTGTCCCTCACCACCTGGCTTACTTCACTTAGCATAATGCTCTCCAGTTCCATCCATGCTGTTGCAAAGGGTATAAGCTCCTTATCCTTCTTGCTGCGTAGAATTCCATTGTGTAAATGTACCATAGTTTCTTGATCTACTCATTTGTAGATGGGCACTTAGGTTGCTTCCAGCACTTGGCTATTGTGAATTGTGCTGCTATGAACATTGGAGTGCATAGGTTCTTTTGAATTGGTTTTTCAGGATTCTTAGGGTATAATCCCAGTAGTGGAATTGCTGGGTCGAAAGGCAGTTCCATTTTCATTTTTCTGAGGAAGT
>PVJI01014599.1:0-43771 GCA_004026765.1 Micronycteris hirsuta
GATTTTAGCAATCAGTTTGATGACATTCTCTTGCTCTAAACAAGTCATAGTGTCAGTCCAAATTAAAGGTGAGAGAAAAATATATTCCATTCAATGGAAGGTATTGTAGCTACAAAAAGAAGTGAAGATAACCATCTTTCCAAATCTGAAAACTGTTAAGTCCAAGAATGGAGAAGTTTGTCTTTTATTTTTTAATGACTCTGCCCATCACTTTATATTTTCTATATTAGACTCATCTGGAATTATCTAGTCTACATGCTTCCTGCTTTAATATTGATTGGTACAACAATTAGTATCTGGGATGCTCCCAGGAAAAAGACTTTTCAATGAGACTCTGGGATTGGATTATTTATATATTTGGGGATGCACACATAGTTTTTTTTGTTTGTTTGTTTTGTTTTGTTTTGTTTTTGCCTGAGAACACTGATAATCTATGGCATGCAATCACAATTATAAGGCCACTTTTGGAGAACATGGATCAGCAAATTGTAAAACTTAGAAATTTCTGTCTGTCACACTTGGGGAAGTATGCATAGGAGTATATTCTAGGATATAGAGTTACAAAAAATAAAACATGATGCTGTAAGTATTGGGTTGTTTTTATTGACATAGTTTCCTGAACCCAAAACTTAAAATTTAATATGTTATCTTTGGTGTGACATCAGTACTAAATGAAGCCTAAACTCTTTAATGGCTTATAGTCGATGAGGTGGAAATGTCAGAACTTCCTAGGCATGCAGTAAAAAAAAAAAAAAAAAAAATCAAAATATGAGGAGTAGAAAATGTTATATGCAACTTTTTCAGATCAACAGAAAAATTCAAGGCTACACTAGAAAATATTAAAAAATGCTTTGGTGAGAGAGCTATAAGCATCCTTGAAATGATCAGTGGTGATTTTCTTCTGTGAGCCAGAGATGGCTGTGGAAATGCTGTAATTAAATCGAATATCCTGGTATCACTGGGAATAAGGAAATAACAAGTAGGAAAAGAGGTGACAACTCTTAATTGTCAGATATAAATTAGGAAGAATTATCACAGTAAGTCATATGCAGGAAGTGGTGGTCAGGGTCTTTACCTGTGAGTATTTATGATGTTGGCTAACCCATTGCAGTACTGCTAGAAATGAAATAGAACAATGGATCAGCTACTAACATGCTGCTGACCTATAACAGCAAAAATAAATTTACATCAAATAAGCAAAACCCTAACTTAACTCACTACAGTGAAGATTCATGGCTTCTTACTCGGTTTCTTGGTATAAACCAATTCACAGATTTGGAGTGCATTGTCCTGGGGGAAGCTGGGTCCTTTTACAGAAAAAAAACAAAACACAGAAAACATTGCAACATGAACTCAGGTAAACAGTATGAATTTCCTCCAGGCTTTTCCAGGAGTGTCTGCTGATATTTGCCAAGGTGATAATTTAGTGGAGAAAGTAGTACCCAGTCCTTCTATGATGAATAAGATTATGGTTCTTTGCCCAAAGTGATTTCCAGATACACTACCTTCCTTCTTCATAGGTTTAACAGTTCAACCAATTAATTGCACAATGAGCCTATGGATGTATCCAAAGGCTTAGAAATTGAATTATAAAAAGATAATAGTTAAGAGGAGAATAATTAAAGAGGGATCTAAAATTAATAAATAATCATCTACTTACCAGGTCAGTCATGGATTTTGGCAGTTGATGAGTTATATTAAAGAATAAAACAAAGGTTATATTGTTTTTGCATTCCACCCAGCAATTATAATCTGACAGAATCTGCATTTATGTGATGTTGAGGCATTTTGAGCTTTTTAAACAGTAGTGAGAAGGTCCTGACAAGTTATTTCCCTCTTCTTGTCTTTCATGTTGTATGAGTTATGCCTCTAATAAATCACCTTTGAATAACTGTAATTGCATAACCCAACAGATTTAGAACAAATTTAATATTTAATTAAAATAAATGTGTATACTTTTATCTTCATTCAGAACTTTCTACATCTAAGCAATAGGTCTCAAAATGTCATAATTGTAATGCCATTTCTTGGTCGTTAAAACAAAACAAAATACACTGGTTATGTCAAATTTTTGTATTGTTCAAGAAGCATATATCACACATGCTATTTTCTGACTATACTTTTCTCATGAGCCTCAATTTTAATTAAAAATAAAATTGTCTTCTTTAAACTGGTCAACTGGTTAGAAAATGTTAATTGTCTGGTGTGTATCCAACTGGGCACATTGCTAGTTTTGTCTAAATTTATGGTGAGGTCATTTTACGATGAATACTTGCATCCCCTACCTTTAAAATCTCATTTTATCTCACTGAGGAACATTAGGATCTGTAAAAATTTCAGCTTCCCCTGAGACTATAAAACAGTGTTTTGTTTGGATTAATAGTAATTTTATTGAATTATTTTTAGTAGAGTGTCAATTGATGAGATTTTTTAATTGTTTGAGTTTAGAAGGCAAAAACTAATAGCACACTTAACCATTGCTCCACTTAACCAAGATTTTATAATAAACTGTAATGATTCAATCTGGGCTTGGGCATTAGCTGTGAAGTCATTTACCTGCAGACTTCATATTCTTTAATAATTGCAGAGGAAACCTGAATGAAGTCCAGAGCCCTTGCACAGGAAATAATATCCAAGAAAACATACAGGAAAGAAAATTATGATCAAATGTGAGTTGATATTTTGTTTGTGGAGCCTGAGACAGCAACTTTAAACATGGCCAAGAGCTGGACATTCATTGTATGTCTTCTACTGCTTCAGAACTCACATGTGTTTTAATATAGAATCTGGCCCTAGGATAATATAATGCTACTTTTCAAAATCCATGAACCAAAGCAAAAGAATATTCTTTTTATGCTGCGAAGCACCTGGAGAGTTTGATAAAATGTAGATTTTTAGGTAGCATGGGCAGATAATATGATTAATTTGATCTTAGAAAACCAAAAATCATTATTTTTAAATTGTCCCATCAGGAGATTCTGATATTGATGGTTCATAGATCATTTTTGATAAAATATTCCTCCAGAATAATAATGTGTTTATTAATACATGTATCATACTAAGAATACTTATCTTTAGTACTTAAGAAAGTGTCTGGTATATAATTCTTTCCAATAAATATTTTTGAATGAAGTAATTAATTCACATATAACATTTTAAAATCCTATGGTTGTTGCAAAGTTAATTAGAAGTTGTAAACTATAATAATTTTAAGCTATAAAACTTTTAAGTCACACATGAAAGAATTGTAAACAATATATTTTCTTTAAACACAAACATTGTTTTGTGATTCTGAATATAGCGTTCAACTTGGGTTTAATTATGACTTAACGAAGCTTGACCGTATGTACACAGGCACTAACTGATGGGAACAGGAAGGGCATGAACATCTTACACCATAATAATCTCAAGAGTAGAGACCAGATCAATAAAGAAAAAGCTTTAAAAAATTAGGAAGCTGATATTTATATAAACTGAGGATATTTATGTCAACATTTTTGCAGCCAGAGATTTTAAATGTCAAATAGCTATTCAAATGTGTGATGAAACTATCTAGACCACAGAGCTTAAGGTTTGCTACCCTCTAACTGTGCGATTTTCCAGCTTAATTATTTCACTCCCCCCATCATCCTGGAAGTTTTAGCAATTAATGCAGAACCAAAAATATGGAGAGATTGAATTTGTATAGTAAGAAAGTAAAATACAAACGGTGTTGGGAAGAAAAGAAAAAAGATGATATGCTCTCTCAGCTCATCCACCTGGAATGAGTTTCACATTCTAGTGGCTGAACAAAATTGGGTTTGTGGCCACATGTGCACAAGCGAAACTTAAGAAGGAACCTTGCCTGCGTGGTGTGACCTAAATACCACACACTAAAAAAGTTATTGTGGTCTTACAGGAAAGCTGTGCATCCCATCTTCAAAATAATGGGCTTTAATCGTAAGGGGGGAAACACTGAGGAAATAAAACAACATTTTCTTACAGAAATCACATGAATTATAGTAACTTGTTGAAAAAAAGAGAAGGAAGTGTGGAGCCAAGTTAACACATTTGGTACTTATTTATTGAAAAATAGACCAATAATATGTGTTTTGGTTGTTTATCCAGAAAATGAATATAGGATAACAATCAAGCTGATACATTGCAACATTAAAAAACATCATTCAATCTTTCAGATTATAAATAAAATGTGAGATATTTAACTTGAATAAAATTTAAACTTCTACCACAAAAGTTAAACAATTACTACATAAACAACTTTATTTATTTTACTAGTTTCTTGCACTTATTTTTGTGGTCTGCATCTGTCAACTCCTTAATAGAGGTCAGTGCTGAAGAAAAAATTGTTATCAAGTACAGTAATTGGAAAAAAAATACCAGCATGGCTTATTTGCCTTATTGCCAGTTCTTAGCTAGGTATATAACTGCAAATATGCACACGACATTAATTGAAGCCTAATTATTAATATACCTACCAATATTTAAAACAGAGAGAAATGTAATTCGATGACATAAACATTCTAATTCATTAGCATCAGTTAATATGTTATGATCTAGATCTATTTATTCATCTTTCTGTGCCACCGAAAGTATAAAAAATCTAAAGACAATGACTACTTTTATTTATCTCATTAGGGACCATAATTTATTGTAACATAGTGTACACTTTGTATCTCTAGATGTATGAGTTTATTTTTTATTCTTTCAAAACTTTATGTTTTATACTTCAGCTATATTTGCTGCTTTTTCCAATTAGTACCTTTAAAAAATATCTTTGCATGCCAGTTATAGAATATACCTAGGCAAACATAGGCCGACTATATTGTGTTAAAGGAATTTGACAATAAATCAGTTCGTTTTAAGCAAGTCTCAACTACCTAAATTTTGCATTATGCATAACTAAAAATAAGAAGAAGAATCAGCACCAGGAATATACCATGCACGTTCACCTGCTTTCTAACTATGGTGCAAATCACAAAGTAAAAATATTTTTCACTATCCCTGCTCTCAAATGAATGTTTTATATTGGTATATTTTATCCCTTTAGTTGTAATTCCAGCAGAAACTGTGGCCTCGGCTGTATGTGACCTTTGAATAGACCTGGGCTTAGCTGGATTCACTTTCAGTAACCCAGGAGAAACTAGAACTTCAAAAAATAAAAAATAAAAGGAACTAGATTTTCACTTAAACTGCTGTATGCACAGAAAGAGCTTTTCCTCCTGTTAAGCAGAAATGTTTATGATTGACAGGTATATTACCCAGAGCCTCAGTACTTCAAAGACTTCTCACAACTTAAGGGACATCTGAAAATTTTAGTGTGAAAGCTAGAAAATCTGATTTTATCAATGGTTGGTCATATTATTTATGCAATCATCTGGAACTTTTTCTTCACTTTTGAAAATGATAAAATGTGCAAATTATAAGATATATAGCTGAACAATGGAATATATATAATTTAGAATCCATTTTAAAAGTAAACACTGAAAGATATCTTGGTTCAGAGGAAAACAAACTAAAAGAAAATATTGAAAGTAATATATTAATGATTAATTTCACATTATTTTGTATAAGTTTACATATAATCATTAACTTGGCGAAGGTAGGATATTAAAAAGGAGAAGAGCCTATGCAAAAAATTACTTCTGATAGCTGGTTGCTCATTAGAATAACCTGGTAAATTTCTAAAGACATTCTATTGTTTCTAATAATGTCTAAAGACATTCTGAAACCCTGATAGATGTTTTAATGATGTCTGGGCTCATCTTCAGAAAATTTAATTTGATTGGTCTTAGTGGACCAGGTAATCATGGATTTAAAATGCTCCCAGGACAAACGGTAGTAAGTTTCAGTTATGTGACAATAATTTCTGGGGACTGAATGTTCAGCATGGTGACTATAGATAACAATACTGCACTGCACACTTGAAATTTGGAGAGATCTTAACTGTTCTCCCCGCAATAAAAACTAACAAACAAAACACCAGTAACTAAAATGTTAACTGTGTAAAGTGATGGATATTTTAATTAGCATAACTGTGGCGATCATTTCAAAAGCTATATATAGGTCAAAACATCAAGTTGTATAATTTGAATAAACACAAATCCTGATTGTTAGTTATACCTCTGGAGCTGAAAAAAGGAGTAAAATCCTTCCAGGTGATTATAATTTATAGTTACTATTGAGAATTCTGTTTTAGGATGAAGACCTATTAAAGCAAAGCCAGCTACTATAATATTAATTCTTTGCAAACTCTGCCACCTTCTATTTAATTAAATTATCATGCTTTTTTTTTTTTAAAGATTTTATTTATTTATTTTCAGAGAGAGGGAAAGGGAGGGAGACAGAGAGGGAGAGAAACAACAATGTATGGTTGCTCCCCACACGGCCCTCACGGGGACCTGGCCCGCAACCCAGGCATGTGCCCCGACTGGGAATCGAACCGGGACCCTCTGGTTCCCAGCCCGCGCTCAATCCACTGAGCTACACCAGCCAGGCTAAATTATCATGCTTTTTAAAAAAGACTTTTATTTATTTATTTTTAGACAGAAAGGAATGGAGGGAGAAAGAGATGGGGAGAAACATCAATGTCTGGTTGCATCTCACGTGGCACCCCTGGGGACTGGGCTTGCAACCCAGGCATGTGCCCTTTGCTTCACAGCCCCCGTTCAATCCACTGAGCTACACCAGCCGGGGCTATCGTGCTTTGTTTTTGACTAGAAATTTTGATAAAATGTATACTGGTTACTTCATTTAATTTGAATGTTGTTAATGGGATGCTAATCATAAAATTATTTTAGTTTATAAAGGACAAAAATTGATAAAATTCTAATATATTTAAGTTAATTATGGAACAAAATATTTTATCCATTTTTTATACTTAATTATTAAGTTTCTAAACTTTGTGTGCTACATAAACACTTTTTATCAAAAATAAAAATAATAAACCAATACATGAAATTTGCAAATATACAATAGCCAATGAAAACTGTATTAACTGTTTGAGACAATTTAAATGAGAATGCCAGTTTCCTTCTTAAACTGAGTAGTTTAACTGTTCATAGAGTCTACATTTGCTGATAGTGGAAATCTCCCAACATTGTTCTGTACTGTGAAATGCTAGCAAAAGAGATTGCAGTTCTAGATAACAGTTCGTGAAGCAAAGGGCAAAATGTACTTTTATAATTTGTGTATTTTTTCACCAATTACATATTCAGTTCATCTATATTTTTATTCTTAAAAGTCATTATATTCTTTTTTTTTCTTTTTTTTTTAAAGATTTTATTTATTTATTTTAGAGAGAGGGGAAGGGAGAGAGACAGAGAGGGAGAGAAACAGCAATGTATGGTTGCCTCTCACATGGCCCTCACTGGGGACCCGGCCTGCAACCCAGGCATGTGCCCTGACAGGGAATCGAACCGAGACCATCTGGTTCCCAGCCCGCGCTCAATCCACTGAGCTATACCAGCCAGGGCAAAAGTCATTATATTCTGAATATAAAGACTGAATGTCTGTTATTTAAATATATTTAGCTCAATATCTTATCATGGAGCATTTTACATTGAAATATCTTGATAATTAAAGTTTCAATGGGTGATTTCTTAAATTTATTAAGTATATTATCATTTTATGCACATTTTAATTTATAACCTGAATTAGTAGCTTGTATTATGGTCATTAAGAAAAATACAGAAAAAATAGTAGCAATTATAAACAGTATGAGTTGATGTAAGCATTTTTGTTAGCCCTGAAGCAGTTCTGATAGTTTTATTGTCTTAATCAACTTAGTCAACTCTGCTTATTGCTCTTTGGAGGTGGCAGCTTTGAACACATGCTGGGGTGTTAGTTTACCACTGCCAAATTAAAAATGATAATCCTCATGTGTGAAATAACTGTATGGACTAATGACCAAATATCTTTATAATATGAGCCACTTTTGCAGCAGGTGGCCAAACAATTATACAACATAACATAATATATCCCTAAAATAAAGAAAAAAGAGAAAAATGGGCACTTGTGATAATATCAAAGACATTAGGAAGAGTATGAAAATATATAGATAGATAGATAGATATAGAGAGATATAACTATACACACTAAAGATTTAATATTTTATTATAAACAGTAAAAATTAGATCCATACTTTAAATGTTTAATTCCACAGGTACTTATGGAATATATATTTATTATGCATGCATGAGAAACATAAAAATGTGATTAAAGAACCAAACTTATCATAGCTCTTGACCTTGTGGGATTAATAGTCATTTTTCAGGAGATTTACTCCTGTTTATTGTACCATTAGGAAGGAAAATTCTGAAACTTAAAACTGATTATGGCAAATAAATTTCTGGAAAGAGCAACTTGGGAGGCACAGTGTAGATCATAAAATGTCTTATATTTAAAGCTTGGCTTTGAAATTTATCTTGAAGGAAAATAACACTCACACAATGAACCTTACATTATACAGGAAAATTACGCATACGGCAAGATAGAGGATGTATTAGAAGAAGACAGATTAATTAGGCATTTTCTGTAATAATGCAGGTGAAGTTTTTCTATAGTCAATACTGAATTAGTGACTATGAATGGAAATCAGAGACCAGATTCAATTCATTTATATAAATTAGATGTATGTGATCTTTGATAAGTTAAAGGAGGCATAAAAGTAGAAGACAACTCTGGAGTAATTTCACAGATAATAGCTGGCATATATAAACAAATTATATTCTTACAAAGTGATCAAGTTTTACAGAAGCAAGCTGTTATTGAAGATGTGTAATAAATGTAATCTAGAATCTTCTCAAAGGGTCTGTAAGGACCAACAGCTTTGGTATAACCCGGAAGTTTGTTAGAAGTCCCTGATTTCAGACTTCCTAGAGATTTATTGATATATTTAACACAATCCCTAGGTAGTCCAAAGTCACGTATATAATTTAGAACATATTAAATTTGAGTTGTTTTTATCACACAAAGGTAGATAGGTTACAAGTTAGGTGTTAAACTCAGAAATATAAATATGAATATAAGTAGAGAACATAGAATGGAAATATATATTTGAGGAACATCAGAAGCGATAACTATGAAAGAAATTTCTATTTTCTGAAGGTAATATATAGAAAAAGGAAATGCATTTGGAGAACATCAACATTAAAAAATAAGTTAGATAAAAGGGCCATGCAAAAAACAAACGATAAAGAACTACTAAAAGGAAATTGATATTAGAGTGATGTCATAAAATTCATTGCAAGGGGACTGGGTGGAAAATCTTAATGAGGATAATCTTTTCACTAACAGAGAGTACAAAAAGACCCACTGGAGTTGGCAAAGTTACCATTTGACAATGCAAGCACTTCCAGTGAAATAATAAAGTGAGAAGACATCCCAACAGGTTGAGTGTTTGTCAGGTGAGGAAGGGAGTGAAGAATCATTTTTGTGTCAGAAAAAAAAAGAGATAAGGCGGTCATTACTGTGTAGTAAGAAATCAGTAAAACGTCCTCCCAAGGTGCCCACCTTTGTATAATGCCCTCTTCTTGAGTATAAGCGGGCTTTACTGACTGGGTTTTCATGACTAGAATTGGGCTGAAGGGATAGGGTATCAATTATAAGCTTATGTTACAAAAAAACCCATGGCTTCTTCTGTCAGCCATCTTGCTTGCTCTTTTACTCCTTCACTTCTTGGCAGGCCACCTGCCACTTGTAAGCTGCTAGTTAGGTGAAGGAGCTGGAAGCAGAAGGTTGTCCCAAAAACCCCTGAGGTACCTGCATTCCCCGCAGCCAGCTTTACCACAGACGCTTGAGAGACCAGGAGCAGAACCACCCAGTTAAGATGCACTTAAATTCTGGACAGCAGACACTATGACAAGAAAAGTTCTTTTTTGTTTGTTTATTTTTCTAAGCAAATAAGATCGGGGTAATTTTTAGATAACTAAAACAGATTTTGGTACCTATCACTGAAATGTTCCCCTAACCTCTATGTAGAAGTGGCATTGGACCCAGGCAGTGGGCACTGAGAGGCGTGACTGTGAAGGCTTGGAGCACATAAACATATTGTGGACAGAATTTTGGACTTTGAGGAGCCTGTGACTGAGTGAGGAAATTTTGAAAAAAGGAAATGCAATCATTTTTATATAGTGGGAGAAATTTAGCAAACATTCGTCATCTGCAGTTATGCAGAAAGCAGAAAAGTGCCTAATGAGCTAGATGACCTACTTAAGGAGATTTGAAAGCACAGTGTCGAAGGTATGATTTGGTTTATTTTTGCTATTTAGAGTAAAATGTGAAAAGAAAAAATAATTTGAGAAAAGAGCTACAGCATTCAGAACTAGATAGCTTTGAAAAAATATAAGTGCTAAAATTAAGAAAAGTCTTCATCCTAATGTTCATTACATTATTTACAATAGTCAAGATTTGGAAGGAGCCCGACTTCCCATCTGTAGACGGATGAATAAAAAGTTGTGGGACATTTACACAACGGGATACTAACCAGCCATAAAAAAAAAAAAATAAAATAAGGAACTCTTACCTTTTACAATAGCAAGGATGGACCTGGAGAGTATTATGCTAAATGAAATAAAGCAGTCATAGAAAGACAAATATCATATGATTTCACTTATTCGTCAAATCTAAGGAACAAAGTAAACCATCCAGCAAAACTGAAACAGACTCAGAGACACTTAAAACAGACTGACAGCTGTCAGAGGGGAGACGGTTTGAGGGGCTGGGTGGAAAAGATGAACAGCTTAATAAAAAAAGACCCAGACAGCATTATGGTGCATTGCCACAGGGAGAGGGGAGTGAGGAGGAGGTGGGGGAGGGCAAAGGGGAGTAAATGGTGGTGGGAAGAGACTGGACTCTGAGTGGTGAGGGCATAGTGCAGTGTGCAGGTGATGTGTTATAGAGTCGTACACTTGAAACATGTATGGTTTTATTAACCAATGTCACCCCAATAAATTCAATAAAAAAGAAATAGAAAAATAAAAGAAAAGAAGAAAAAAAAAAGATCTTCAGCAAAGATCAAATTCAGGGCACTACTAGGAAAAGATCATATGAAGCTGAAGCTGAAGGTGTGACTGTGAAATCTTTTTCTTAAGCCTTCAGAAATCAAAGGTGGTGTCTCAGAGTTCTGTTCAGTCACATAAAAGGTCCTTTAAAGGGATTAAGGATGTGCTGCATGGTACCTCCAAATCAAACAACAGGGTCCGTATGAAGTGAAAAGGGTTGCCCCCTGGGCCTTCTCAGCAGCAGCCAAAGGTAGGGATGGACTTCTGTTTAAGAGATTTGTCTAAAAAAGCAAACCCCAGGAAGATCTGTGAAAGACCAACAAAAAGCCCCTTAAGCACATGTACAAATATTACCAGATTGAATTGAAAAAGAGTTATTCGTGACCCCCCTACACTCAGAAAACAGACTGTGAAAACTACTCAACTGCAAATGCATCCTTCTATAAGAAGGAAAACATGGCTTTGAGAGCAGAACCAAGAACGCAGAAGGCAGAGGGAGCTTGGAAGCCCATCCTCATGGAGTCTGAACATCATGACTCAGGCCCTCCTGCAGATGGACAGCAACCTCTTGAGACTGAGCAAGAGGCACCTAGCCAAGTCACACTGGATATCTGAGCCACAAAAAATGTGAGACAACAAAATTTTCTTGTTTTAAATGGTTTGGTTTTGAGCAAGACAAATTATGGATATAGAGTTAAAGATGGATATTCAGCAGCAATTTGTGTAGATTTGTAAGCCAAGTAAAAGCTTTAGTAGTTGGATTGGTCTTGGTTAATACATGTGACATTTCTTTCCTGAGACAAAAAAAAAAAAATGCAGATTATTATTTTTTTTATTGTAGAGTTTGAAAATATACTTCATTGAATATCTCTATTTTTGTGAGAAAGTAGGAAATGTCTGCTTCAAACAATACATTTTAGTTTGAGTAAAATAAATTTGAAGGAAATTTGAGAATGATCAAATAAGCAACATTTGAAGAAAGCTGTCTGAAAATGTTGATGGGAAGACAGAATTAAAGACAATTAATATTTGTATTATAGGATGCTTAGGATAGAGGCATCATGGTGAATACTTTAGGTTTAGTTTCAGAGAAAAGGTGGTTTACTTGACCTATGGCTTTTCACAGTAGAGCAATAAAAATATATTTCTGGAAAGTGCCAAGCAAATATTGAAGTGGTGAATCATAGGAAATGCATCATATAAAAGGGCACAGCAGACTTGGGAAAATGGTGGGGTCTAATATCTGATCTATTTAAAACTGAGCTTTAGGAAAGGAGATACGATGACTGGAGACTATGATTCTGAGGTGCATGTTGCTGCCATTACAATGCATGATGGAGAAAGGAAGGACATCCCATTGACACGCTATAACCAGAGGCACAGATTTTCTGGGTTACAGTACAGGTAATTGTAGATTAGAGAGAAATGTCAAAATGCCATAAAGGGCAGGACAATTCCAGAGTTTTAAATATATGTAGATTAATTATCTGGGATATTTTATCAGTTCTGTGAATACACAGATAAAGGCATACTCCTTGGACATTAGTTCTAAGTATTAAAAAAGTGAGTAAGACCACCAAAATGCCAAAATATTCAAATTTCATAATATGTTCTGGGTCTAAGAGAGAAAAAAAATAATTTGTGTCATAAATTATTTATATTATAAAAACTAGAAGTGTCTCTATGTTGTAGCTTTGTAATCTTATTATTCAATATATATTTTGAAATATAGTCGATATGTTTTACCATGATGAAAGCAATAGAGACTCACACAGAATTTGGATATTGAATAATTTTAATAGAACAATATAATCTATTAATCCCTCAGTTAGAGATAAAATTATCTTGATTATATGAAATGATTTATTTTAGTTTCTTATTCTCTCACAAACTTAAACCTAGAAATGCAAAAATATACACAAATTGTTATATGTGCAGTTTGATTAGTCACTTTATCGATTATAACACTGCTTTTTCAAATCTTAAATTAAATTATATCATTGCTATTTCTCACAGCTTAAATACTTCTTTAAATAATATATAAATATTTGATCATATAGATTTATCATAATTTACATAATTATTATCCTATTTTATCAAAAATAAAGATGTGTTTATTTTTTAACTTGATAGTAATACAATGAACATCTTGTTCACACATCTTTGCATAGAGTACTAACTATTCTTTTAGGCAAAATAGTGGAAATGTGTTAGTTGGGTTTCAGGATATGAATTTTTAAAGATCTAAAAGAAGTTATACGGCATCAAGTTGGTTTTTCTTTCAGTAAAACTTGTATACTCTTTGGCGTTCTCAGTTTGCCACACCATTATTGAGTGTCTATCGAAGTCTTGTTATCGAATACCATAAGGATCAGTAGATTTTTAGCTAAGTTTAAAAAAAACATAGCTAAGTGGGAATCATGGGGAAATTAATTTGACTCAAACCATGTCAGGATATTATCAGGATTTGCAAACAGTGCACCAGTGGCCCTCATGTCTAATGCTGGGCCTGACGTATGCAGGTCAGGCTGTGGGCCAGGAAGGTAGGTGAGTGACACGGGGTAGATCGGACCTGCGGATACCCGTGGGTGACCGTGACCCAATGTATGTATGAACCTCATACCGAGACACGTGGGGAAAGAAAGACCAGGGCTACGTGGTTGATTCCTCCCATTTCCAGGAAAAAGCCTCGTGGCTTGCCCGGTCAGGGATTTTATCAGGGGCCAATTTACATTGGATTGATTATTCATGGGATTAAGCAGAACAGGTGTAGGATTACTCATAGCAAGGCATTGGGATGTTGATTCAGATCTGGTGGCAGACACGACCAGGTTAAAGCAATATTCAGAGATCAGCAAGCCAGAATTTTTTAAGATACACCTTTGCCAAATTCCTATTAGAGAATCCCCATCCCACAGACATGATCCACACTTGCTCACACAGGAATCAAACAGAGCTGTGCTCAAAATGTGTAAATTCTCAGGACTGCGTGTTTATACACGTGTGGAAATTACTGCCACAGGTGAGTGCACATGGGAGAGAACAAGGACGCGCTGGAACCCTGCTGGCAAATGCAGGACTAAGCACTGAAAACCAGGTCACGTCTCATGTCTCACTAACTTTAATTTGGAGATCCGAGCAGCCTTCATCTCAGGGCTCAGTCCAACTTGACCCAGGAGTCAAAGTCTGGAAGGGGATTAAAGGATGACAGTAAAATAGATTCATAGTTCTTCATATGAATAATAGTACAATAATTAATAAATAATAACACAAGATTAAACTCTGCCTCACGTATTCACAACTGTAAACCCATGTTTGCCCACCCTATGTGCGGTAGCTTGTCTGTCAGTGGGCACCCAGGCTGCTTCCATATCTTGACCATTGTAAACGGCACTCTAATGAACATAGGGGTATATATATATTTTCAAATTCTGTTTTGTTGTCTTCAGATAATTAGCTGTAACAATGAAAAAAAAAAACTTTATACAATTTTGACTAAATGTTAAACCCAGCCTACATGGTAAACTTTTTTTTTAATACTTTACAAGGAATCAGAGGTTTCAGTTCCTGCGTGAACCTATGAAGGAGCCTATCCTCAAGACCGAGGGATTCTGCTGATAAGAAACAATATGGCCAATTCAATGTTGCTGACCATCAAGAGTAGTATCACGTCCTACAGGATGATGTCCTGTATATCCACACCGCTCCCACCCCTGATTTCTTTGTTCTTTCCCTCTCCTTCCTGATAAAAACGCCGGCCTGCTCTGAGATGTTGAGAGTGGCTTTGGGGCAATACCCCCCTCCATCTTCTCAGGTGGTCAGCACAGGAGTAAAAAACCTCTTTCCTTCTCACCAGCACATGTCACGTAAGCTGGCTTGCCCGTTGTTGTGGCAGGTAGCAGACCTGCATTTGGTTTCATAACCAGAAGTAGAATTGCTGGGTTGCATGGCATATCTAGCCTTAACTTTTTGAGGACTCTCCATATTGTTTTTCACAGTGGCTGCACCGACTCGCCATCCTCCTGACAGTGCACAGGGTTCCCTTTTTTTCACATCCTCAGCAACACATGCTATTTGTTGTCTTTTTAATCACAGCTGTTCTGACTGGCATGAGGTGATAGCTCATTGTGCTTTGATTTGCATTTCCCTGATGATTAGTAATGTTGAACATCGTTTCATATGTCTGTTGGCCATCTGTACTTCTTAATTAGACAAATATCTGTTCATGTCTGCCCATTTTTGATCAGATCGTTTATTTTTTAATATTGAGTTATATGAGATATTTATGTATCTGGATATCAACCCCTTATCAAATATATTCTTTGTGTATATATTCTGTCACTCAGTAGGTAGTCTTGTTTTCCTGATGATTTTCCTAGCTGTGCAGAAGCTTTTTAGTTAAATGAAACTCCATTTGTTTATTTTTGCTTTTGTTTCCCTTGCTTGAGGGACATACCCCCAAAAGATAATCTACTACCTATGTTTTTTTTTTTTCTAGGAGTTTTACAGTTGGGGCCTTATAGATAAGTTTTTGACCAAATTTGATTTTATTTTTGTATATGGTATAAGACAGTGGTGCATTTTAATTTTTGCATGTATCTGGAAAATAATCACTTACGAAACAATTAATGAAGGGATCTTTCAAATATGTTTCCTCTCACATGTCTCCTGATCTATATTTCCTCTAGTAAATTATTTCAAATGAATTTTTTAAATAATAGTTGTTATTATTATTGTTATTACCACTTAGAGTTTCAATATGCCCTAAAGGGAACTTACCCTTCATCTCATCTTCCATCTTCCACAAATACAGGATGAAAGTTATACACATAAGGTTTCATATTTCAACACCTTCGCGAATATAATCGTGATTGTTTTTTTTTTTTTTTTGCTTTAAATGAAAACCATGGTATCGAATGCTTTAAGACATTATTCCCTTAACAAAAACAGCAGTGTTATTCAGTGCACTTTTGCATGTATTAAATGTGCAAACTGACAAGGTAGAGTCAAGGATTTTATTCCTCACTGGGGTCGATGACTTGTAATTTTTTGACCCTCTCCCCCTGCTCAGCACACACGCACAGTGTTCAGTGTACCTGTTCTTTAGTTTAATTATTTCAGGCAACAATATTCTTCCTAACCATGTATTTCGATGCCATTTTATGCATATAATGAAACACCTCTTTCACATCCTCATTTTAAAGTTGATATGGATAGTTAAAACATCTTCAATCTGCACTAGGTACTTTCCGTTGTAGGAGCACTGGGCATGGATGATGGAGGCATTCCGCGGCTTCTATTTTCCCGTAAATGTGGGAATGGAAGCTTGGGGCAATGTGAACAGCAGCTTTTCAAACTTCAAAGGATCTGTGAAGGATTCTCGCTCTGCCCTTGCCATCATGAATTGGCCTCTGCTTGGGGAGCAATTAAAATTAAATAACCTCTGAACAGCCAAATTGAAAGGCTCTAGCGCTGAGTATGAGCATACTCTGTCACAGTCACGCCAAAAGAGAAGTGTTCAGAGAGAGTAAAATAACACACCAGAGAGGAGGAACATGACATTTTGTATGCAGAGTGTGCATTTTCCAGGCAACATTTCCTTTCATTGTATATTTCTTCATGTTGCCTACACTTTTAGAATAAATATATGTGTGTGGCATGCTTATATGCACTTACGCTTGCACAGTCATACATAAATAATCATTAGTACACTATTACAAAATCAATGTATCTTTAAAAATTAATCCTTCAAGCATGTTAAGCGGTTGTTATACTTCCTCACTTCAGCACTGTAAGAAATCCCCTAGAGCCCTGGACGATGTTGAGCAGTTGGTGGAGCATTGTCCTGTGACCAGGAGGTGGTCAGTTAGATTCCCAGGCAGGGCACAGGCCCAGGTGGCTCTCCGGTCCCCCACTGGGGCACACGCAGGAGGAGGCTGCTGATAGGTGTTTCTCTCTCATGTTGACGTTTCTCTTTCTCATAACATAAACCTTTATAAAAAATAAAATAGCAGTCATTAAAAGAAGAAATTTCCTAGAATTAGTTACATAATTATTAGATGCCTGTTAAGAAGGCAACACATTCTCACTGCTCTGATATTTCCTATATTATGTTAGCATCAATGGTTAGCATGGTTTTCATTCCCTAAATCATTTTTTCCTGCTTTCCTAAATAGTTCTATAATTTGAACTTTATTTGATTTACATTGAATTACAGGGAAAAGTCCATTTTAAATTCAGAATTAGCTGTTCATGTTGAGAATCTAATAAAGCACACTTGCACAAACACCCCTCCTTACTATTCTTCACAAGGCACTTGTTGGCTGTCTCCGCTACCACAACTTTCCTATTCCATGCTCTTCTTATATATGACATTCCCGTTTTAAAGAACACTTTGCCAGGATGATAATGATGGGAAATAACTTCATCGTTCATTGAAGAAACTCCTGAAAACATTTAAAACTACTCAATTGTTCAAAAGAAAGCAATGAGTGTCACCACCTCAGATATTCCAAAATCCTTGCTCGGAACCTGTTATACCCATATATGTTAAGCCATTATATCATGACCCTTATCAAATTAAGCCTGTGGATTGAAAGCCAGTTTAAGAACGCCCACAAAAGTGATAAGCATACAGACTCTGTACTTTCTACTCTCAGACGCTAGCAAACCTCTGTCACAGTAGTGTTCCCTCTCACAGCAAGCAAGAAACTTAGAAACTACGGTACATTTACACAATGGAATTCTACACAGCAGAAAGGAAGAAGGAGCTTATATCCTTTGCAACAGCATGGATGGAACTGGAGAGCATTATGCTAAGTGAAGTAAGCCAGGCAGTGAGGGGCAAATACCATATGATCTCACCTTTAACTGGAACATAAACAAAAAAAGCAGAAAGCAAGCAGAACATAGCCAGACACATTGAAATTACGAACAGACTGACAATGGCCAAGGGGGAGGGGGGAAGGGACAATGGGGAGAAGGGTTTTCAGGAGCCACTATAGAGGTCACATGGATGGAACCAGGGGGGAGGAGGGAGGTGGGGTTGGAGGGGGAGGGAGGAGGAAAGGGGAGAGGATGCAGATAACTGTAATTGAACAACAATAAAGTAATTACTTAAAAAAAAAAAAAAGAAAAAGAAACTTAGCTCTGCCCCAATAGTTGGAGACAGTGACGTTTTCATGGAGCCAGCGTTCAGCATGTTGTGGTTGATGCATATGTAGATGACTAGAAAGTAAAGACAATTGGGGAGCCTGGGGCAGGAGATATGCTTCTATATCCATGAGATAGTTATTCTCAATCACTTTAGGGGAAAAATCTAAGGGGATGTTCAGCCTGGCAAACGTATATGGGATCTAATTTCAGAACCTTCACACCTTGGTGAGATGTGTGTATGACATCATCTATAGTGATGTAGCTTAGACTTTCTGTAAGATGTCAATGATTTTATAATTTTTTGGATTGTACCCCAAACTTTCCTTGTATTCCTCTTAAGTCCAACTCATCCCAAACACACAATCAAAAACAGAAAGAAAGAGGAGCTCAGGGAAGTGGAGAGGGGGGAGGGAAGGCAAAATGAAGGTAAAAAAAAAGTTTTTATTTTCTATACAGAAAATAAAAACTTAAAGGATTATAGACATCTAACTTTAGATGGCAAATTAGCACAAATAGAAAATCAGAGGATCTTTTTGGAAATTAAAAAAAAAAAAATTTTGAAAAATGCTGGGGATCATGGTTGCCAGAAGAACCAAGCTGTTTAAATAGAAATATTATTTAAAGTAAAATATTTAATTGTTTTCATATATAATGATTATAATTTGTTACATGTGATTTTATGTTTTGTGTGATTATCATTGTCATAATATTGCTTTTATTTAGAATTTTTCTCTCTATACTGCTTGTATGTTTTCTTTTCCCCTTACATCTCTGAAAGAGTGGGTACAGTTTGCTACAACTGAAATTAAATTGTAGAAATTCAAAGCTTTGTATAAAATGTTTAGTAATGTATCTAGCACATAATAATCATTAAATAAAAAGGGTTAACATTCTTAATTAATTTGCATTTGTTTATTACTAAACGAGGTTTAAAAAAACTCTTAGGAACCTCTACGCTCAAGGTACAAAATTAAAAACCACAGAAATATACAATAAAATTAATAACTATCCTATGTCCCTGTAAAAATATTGTTAACATTTGTTGTTTCCTTCTCCTTTTAAATGCATTGTTCCGAATGCATATTTGTATGTACTTACATGATTCTAAAATTTAAATATACTGAATATAGTTTTTATATTCTGTCATAGTTCATGTAATGTTTCTGAAAAATGTTTATGGTCTGAGTACTTTTTAAAGGTTTGATCTTTCTGTTTACATAGTTTTAAATGTTTATATAGAAACCACTTGTATTTACATATTTATATTATACTTATCTTAAGATATTGTATATTTTTTACTTTATTAAACATTATAGAATTAATTAAAAGCATCATAACCATATAAATGACCCACTTTATTTCTTAATTCTCACATAGTACTCAACATTTTTGCAAATTGCTATGGATTCTGAATTCAGAATTTCAAGTCTTAAATATATCCAATATTAGTTATTTTTCTTTAAATTTTTATTAACCATGTTGCTCAGGTTCTATCTGGAAAGCAGAGAAAACATAAATTTTGAATTAAATAATACAATATATTCAAAGTATTTATTAAATCATATAATAACCCCTCAATAAAATCCATGAATATGTCTAAGGTCACTTTCTCACAGACACTTTCAAAATTATTTTAAGTTCTTCATAAGAAAATCACTGTTACACTTTGAAATGTATTCTTTGGTTAATAAATTCACTTATTTTGGAATAAAATATATTTTAAATTATTATTTCTATTTATTTATTTATTGGAAACCTCCTGAAATTTGTTTTATGTATCCTCCACCAAACACCCGCCCCCCTAAATTTTTGGATAGCTCAGCCATGACACCTATTTTGAAAACTATAGCTTTTTCTTTCTGACCTATACTTCACTACTTTCTGTGTGCTATAAGATATCAGTAAATATACCAAATGTTACTAAAAGCCCACTAAAATTCCACTTAGGTTCCTATTTAACAAATTTAGCTTTTAGTCAGCGTAAGATCATCACGCAGAAAGATCTATAAAATGGTATTATTCAATCTGTTTACAAAATAATCTCTAGAGTTAAAGACAGAAAAATATTAAAATACACACACACACAAAATCAGAGTTATTGAAATTCTCATCAGGTAGATAGATGCAGACAATCATGAATAATGCAAAGACACCATCTCTGGAGCAAAACGAGCATCAAAGATGTGAATTCAGTTACCCCTAAGGAACAATGAAGCTGTAGGTAGCCTGAAATATTTAAATTAAATCATGTTCTAATATGCAATATGCTCCCTGAGAGAAATAACTGAAAAGGAATTAGCTTTTTTATTCCTCTAGGACACCATTTACTTGAATTAAACAAAAAACTTATTTAGGGAATTTTATATCTGCACATGCACATGTGTGCATATACCTGTGAATGTTTTAGTTTGCTATCACAGTTTTAATAAATTACCACAAGTTTAGTGATTTAAAAAAAACACAAAATTGTTATTTCATTGTGTTGTCATTCAGAAGTACAAAGGTAGCCTTTATTCCGTTGACAAAGTCTGCTTTGCCAAGAGACAACATATGTCCATGTGTGACATCAGGTGGTGATGTCATGGGAAACAAAATCTTACTGAACATAGCAGAAGAATCTTCATCATGTATATACACATACCCTAAATTATTTGATTCAAATTCTCACAATGTATCTGCTAAGTAAGTAGTACTGCAGACATTTCATAAATGAGAAGGCATCTATTCAAAAGAATTAACTGGCTTGCCCAATAACACACAGTGAATTCCAGATCAGCCAGAGTTTGGCCTAGAGCTGCCTGACACCAAAGCTCAGATTTCTATGCACTCTGCTTTTTCATTAATGTGACGTGAGCAAACACTAACATGCAGATAACTTCATTTAAGTTAACTTAGCTCTAAATATAAAGAACTGATCAATTGTGAAGTTAATGTTTCATCTTTCAGGTGATTTATTAATAATGTTGTATGTAGGGCTGCCATGGTTAGAATCACACACACACACACACGTATGCACACCATTTGTTGCCTAGAGATTTTATTCTAGAAAAGAAAGTTTATTTTTGAAACACTTATATAAATTCATCAAATAAATTGTTGCAATTAATCTAATTTTTAAAACTTTTACAAACCATTCAAGAGTTCATCTTAAAATTTCCTTCAAAAATTATTTTTAATGAAGCATATGTATAAAATTCAATGAATCTTTATGACTTTTTTCATTTTCAAATTTAATTCTCTCTGTAGCTGCCTTGTATCAGCACATTTAAGCATTAAATTCATTTATAGTGAACTTATGAAACTGATGGAACTAGTTTCCTAATTCTTGTTTCTTGTAGCTACATTATTTTCTGGTGTCACTAGGAGCAAATTATATTTAATTGTCTAGTATTGCTTATATGTTTTAGATAATAGTTTGTCATGGTCATGGAAACATATGCCTTAGCAAAGGTAAAAAAAGAGTTTTAAATAATTTATTCTCCAGTAAATTATCATGTCGTTTGTCTCACTTGATTTTACTCAGTCTTATCCTTGAAAGTACCTGGGCAAATGCATTCTCAGTCTTGTCTACCTTCGTCCCGCCCTCGAAATGTATGTCCTCTTATTCCGTCAGTCACACCTCTGTGTCTTTTCAAACTACTTAGTGTACCCCAAACCTCACACTTCTATGAACACAGTCAATGTCTGTCAATTTTGTTACTCTCAGAACAATCATATTGCTCGGGGGAGGGATTGTTGCTCCTCGGTTTGTATCTGTCTGGAAGTAAACCATTTTCAAAGCAGAATTAGGTTGGAACCCATGGGGTTGTCAGCTTTGTCACAGTGTTACCCTGTGGCTATGTATTTTGTGATCATGTTTTCATCATTTTCTGCTGATTTTATTACTGGGAATTCTTTCTGCAGTGACCGTTTCTGTTTGGTGTTACTTTCAACCATGGATCTGAGTTAGGGGACAAAGAATGAAAATTTAGAGGAGCGTACCGTTCTGTTCATCACACACAATTTTCTTATAAATCAGAATTATATAACATAGTTAGAAGTGACCCCAAATTATACATTGTGTTTATTTTGAGGATTCAAACTTGTGGAGATAATTTTCAGTGAATTAGTATTAGGAAAATCTTACAACATATTATTCAATCAATTTTGGTATTACACAACTAACTTCTGGTTGACTTGCTCTAAAGTGGATGATAGAGTACAGTAAAACAGTGTCAGCTATAAGAAAGTTCAGGATGCTGAAATTGGCATTTCCATCCTATATGGTGATGATATTAAGCACTCTAAATACTCAAATTTAAAAAAAAATCTATCAAATTTTGAAGGAAAGATAACAGGACTTTCCTGTCAGGAGTATTTAAAAGCCAAATAAGTTTTAGTTTATTGAAGACTGACTTTGAATAAAATGGAAATTATTTTACTGTTTTTCATGACACAATTTTTAAATATGGTGACAAGTATTTGTATTGTTATTTTAGAAGCATTCTGTATGAAGTTTCTATCATCTATATAAATCTTAAAAATACAACATTCAAAAATAATAACAAAACAATAGCAGAAGAAAATACCATTTCCTCTATCATTAACAACCTGTAATTCTTTTCCAGGCATAATACCCATGTTTGCCTTTTAAAAAAAATGCATTTATTTATTTTTAGACAGAAGGGAAGGGAGGGAGAAAGAGAGGTAGAGAAACAGCAATGTATGGTTGCCTCTCCTGTGGCCCCTACTGGGGACCTGGCCTGCAACCCAGGCACGTGCCCTGACTAGGAATCAAACCAGCGACCCTTTGGTTAGCAGCCTATGCTCAATCCACTGAGCTAAACCAGCCAAGGCTGCCTTTTTTTATTTGCTTGCTTATTTTGCTTCTTTTCATCATGGCCCTCTCTTTCTCAAATTGAAGGCATATTAAGCAATAGCGTTCAATAGAAATATCACACCTTAACATGATTTTTACCCCAGTGCTGGATTCCTTTCCTTAACTGATATAATTGATTGGGTCTTATGATTTCCAACTATCCAGTATTCTCTCCTTCTGTTATTTTGTACTTTATTTTCTTTTAGTCTTTTCTCTCAAAGTGGATACTTGCTGAGCTGATCTAGTCCATATAACAATATGCTGTAAGCAGTGAAGAGCAAACAACAGACCCTAATATGCTGGCTTTACAACCACTACCCTGAAAATAGGTACTGGTCGTGTCTTATGTGGTGAGGGAGGTGGGAGGTCTTTAACATCCAAGCAACCAGCTATTTCCCTGTTGCTTGCCTCTCAACTACCTACCCAATGCCACTTGCTGTAAGTAATTATTTTAAAGAGAACTCCGCTTTAAATTACCAACTTCTAGCTTAGTTTGGTGCAGCCCTAGGCACTGAGATGAAGAAAATGGAAGTTCATTTTTTTTTCCTGGTGTCCCCGGACAGTAGTGGCTTTTTCTCAGTAAAGTGATCGGGAAACGGAATCTTTCCATGTTCTCTGGCTCTTCCATCACTGTCACCACAAGCAATCTGACCAGAACAGGAAGGAGAGCAAGGGAAAAGCACACACACATTAAGTTTCTCTGCCGTAAATGTTTCATTTCACACCATCTCACATTTCCTTGGCGATAACTCAGTATCCAACCCACCTATATGCAGGGGCTGAGAAATACAGGGTCTGGCTGAGCAGCTGTTTTGTGGTAATTATGCTGCACTCTGGATGGAGCAGCAAAATGTTACTAAATATGCAATTCTGTTTAGGACGTAAGTGTGGGAGGGAGTTGTAGGTGTGAAAAAAAGTGTTGACTTTTATGTTAGACAGGAAAGAATTGAGACTATGCTCCATACACTATTTGAAAACAATAAAATATATATCTTCTATACAAACAAAAATATTTAAGCAAGGGAAACAATGTTACCAAATTCACAGGTTGTTGTGAGAATTCAAAGGGCTTATTGTGTTGCTGGTGGAAGTGAGCCTTTTTCACGGATCGTGAGGAAAGCGTTCGCGAACCCTTGTATGAGAGAATATAGTGTGGCAAGGTTTATTTGGGTGGAAATAGAAGGTTGTCCCTGTGTCACATCTCCAACCATCCCGTCAATGAAAAGTCTACTTTTGTCCTCATCAAGGCCAAAACAAGGACCAGTGTGTAGGCTTTCCATTTCATTTTAAAGCTTAGTTCTTTCCTCTCACCATCCGATGAACTTAGCTTGTATTCGAACCTGGGATGCTGTACTCTGGCTCCCACCTGGAGCCTGTGTTTGGAGTCTGCCACAGCAGCTTCTAGAACCATGTGGTAACTGTGGAGAGAGAAGGCAGAAACTTGGGGGTGGTGTGGGAGCATGCATGCCAGAGATAGAAAACTATTGTTCCTTGTGATTCTGTTACCTTCGGCTAAGGAAAGACCAGACACTTTCTCAAAATAACCAATGAACTTCCCAAATTTTTTCTGGCTTGTGTTGGACCCACTTTCTAGCCAATCTTGGCTCCTATTGCGCATGTCTCATAGAATCACCCCCTTCTGCACCATTTTGACTTCTACTGGCATTTGCTTACTTCCCTGTTCTCCACCACTCCCCCACCCCGAAAGCAGGCTGTTCCCTACATGGGGGAGAGGGAAGTGTTAATCCCTTTAGAGAGACAATGCTGTGATCTCTTGGGGAGTGAGTAAAACTGTACCTTCCTAATGAAACAAGCAGGCTCATGCTTCTCAACTTACAATGCTTAAAATGTCTGATTACTTTTGCTTTCTTCCTTTATTAATTTCTCACTACCTATGCTAACAATGATGCAATTTTACATATATGAGCTATAATCTTTTGTTATAATTCCCTTTTTTATAACTATCAATACAAGGTAAAGCCTTAGCATATATGTATATATGGAAAGAGAGTAATCTCAACTATATTCTGAATATTGCTATGTAATAATATTTTGTCAAATCATATGACATTTTCATTTTTAAAGGTAAAAAGCATTCAAATATCAGCAAGTATTTGTCTGTCAGAACATTTTGGCTCCCTGGCCTTTTCCCAGTGCTGTTATGACTATAAGTGTGTAAATGAGTTGCTTTGCACAGTAAAAGAGACTTTGCAGATGGAATTAAAGCTGCTAATCAGCTAACCTTAAAATGGGAAATGTATCCTGGAATATCAATGGCCAATAGAGAACTCAGAATCTTAAAATCAAAGGAGGACAGTATGAGAAAGAAGTGGCCAAAGAGAAAGCATAAGAGAAAAGCATGAGAAGAACACAACTCATCTTTTCTGGCTTTGCAGACTAAGGAAGTTAGGGACGAAAGAAAGCAAGTGGCTTCTAGAAGCTGAGAACAATGCCTGGCAGACAGAGAGCAAGAAAATTGGGACCTCACTCTTGTAACCACGGTGATTAAATCTGGCCAGCAACCTGTGTGGGCAAGGAAGTAGATTCTGGAGCCTCCAACAAAGAAGTCATTATTGTTGACCTCTTGATGATAACACAATAAAACCTATGTCACACTTTGTAACCACGCAGTAACTACATTTCGTTATTGTGACCTTTGTACCCTTCTTTCCTTTTTTATTCAAACTGGTTTCATCCAGCACCCTGACCCACCTTGCTTCCTTTTCTCCTGCATAACCACTCCCTTAGTCATTAAGCCTTCAGAACAAGGAGACCCTGGTAGACACTAACCAATTTTAGGAACAAAGCCTTGGGTCTGTCAACCACAGAGACAGTCTTTCAGTTGAACTGAAGAAAACATCTAGGCCTCAGTTGTGTTTCAACTCCAGACTTAGAAAAGTGGTGAAACCATGGCTGACCTCAGGACTAGGTGCACTGACCAATTAACTACCTCCTACCCTAGCACCCCTGATCAGTAGAGACCAGAACCCTACCCCCTTAGTTACCATGATTAATGATCTTCTGTTATAAAATCAATCTCTTGAAAGTCATTGGAAAGCCAGATCTTTGAGTACTAACTCTCCTGTAGCTCTAGGCTTGGTACCGCTTCCTCAGATAATAAACCCTTACTGTCTTTCCTGCAAGCTTTCGTTCACGTCTTACTGAGCTTTGATGTGCACAGGTGAACAGGCCCCTTTATTATAGTAACGCCTTCTGACCTATAAAATGTGAAACCATAAATTTGTGTTGTTTTAAGTCACTAAGTTTGTAGTCATTTTTTAGAGCCATGATAACAAAATGATACATTCACTTTTAGAATATACTCTGAAACTAATCGTTTGCCCCATCTTTTCCCTCTAAAATTAGTCACATAACTACTCTCCTTGCTTGCACTGTCACTCAGTCAGAGCTGTTTTCATAAATCGGGCTGGGTAAAACCTCAAAAAATATGAACCAAATGTTGTCATTGTCCGGCATGAACCTCCCCGATGGCTCTCCATTGTAGTTTTCTTACATCTACCCTTAAATCTTCAACACTTGCTCTCTCTGCCTATAGGTTTATGATTTGTTTTCTATAAAGCCTTCCGTTTTCTAGCAACAAAGCTCTTTCTACAATGTGACTCAGACACGATAACTTTCTCCATTCTTCTCAAGCATGCCAAGCACATTTCTATCTCAAGGAATTTTCATGTTTTTGTTTGTTTGTTTGTTTTGTCTGCTAGTTTCCTCTCCAACATTGGAATGTTTTGCATCTATACATTGATTCAGGTCTGTGTTGAAATGTTACCTCATCAAAATTACTTTCCACCTAATTGACAATTACTATCTGTTCTCCCATTATTCAGTACCTGTTCATCGTGTGTTGTTTTCTCTAACAGTGTTTATCTCTACTCCATACTATTTTATATATTTATTTATTTATTTATCATTTTATGTACTAAACTTCTGTTTACTCCATGCAACATTGTATCCATAGTCCTAGAAAAGTTTCTAAAAACAGTGTAGGTATAAACTGAATACGTGGCAAACCAATGCCAGTGCATGAAACTTAATTTAGGTGAAGGACACCGTAGCGTATTCACCTTAGAGTACGGAAGAGTCAGTGTGCCTAAGTATTGATAAGACAGTAAAAGATTATACTCAAAGCTGGAAAACAACAGAACTATTACAAACATCGGCTCACGAACATTTCTCATTAACTCTTCAACTCTCGCTATAAGACTCTAGATTTACACTGTGTTTGAGTCCTTTCTCTCCTTCTACGATGCTCTCCCTTTGAATGATCTTATTTATAACCCATTTGTCATTGCTTCTCAAAGCCACATTTCTTTTCTCTTAATCCAGATTATTGTACCCAAGTATTTATTACCATTGTTTTGTATACTGTTGACCAAAAATATTGCTTCTTATGTAGTCTTAAAAGAACTTGACGCTTACTCAATATTCTCCTCAATATTCCCTTGACAAAAATGGCTACTTATGTTCCCCACTTCGACGCTCAAAAACCAACTTAGAACCCAGCTATAAACTGACACCTTTCGTCACTCTATGGCTCATCCTGCCCATACCCGCACCCCAACAATCATTAGCATCTATTCAATACAACTATATATCATCTCCCAAATCTCTCCACTTTATTTCCACTGCTACCACTTTTGTTCAAACTTAGTTACAGGCTGTAGCGACAGTTGTGTAAGGACCTCCATTCACAATCCAACAGCAAGCATTCTCCCCAAGTAGCCAGAGTGGTATTCTAATAGTGAATCTGATCTTCTCCTTCCTTCTCAATTCGTTGAAACCTTTCAGTGTCTCAACATATATGTATAAATAAATAACCCAAAACTTGTTTGGCTGACTTCATATAAGAACCACATTATTTCCTCACAAATCTGTAGATCAGCAATTTGGTCCGGACTACTGTAGATTGTTCTTTGTCAGTGTCTGTTAGCATGCTACAATCCTCTGCTGGAATTTCAGAAAGAGGTAATCTGTCTTCTCTGATGGTCTCACTCACATATCTGGTAGTTAGTTCTGACCATTGGTTGGACTTCCCTCTGCAGGAGTCAGTTAGGTTCCAATTAGATAAATAAGGCTTTTTTTACACGGCAACCTGAGGACACAAGAGGGAGAACAAAAATTTCAAAGCTTCTTGATGTCTCAACTTGGCAGTCACGCTAAATCGCCCTGCCTTGTCTGTTGATCAGGGCAAGTCACAAGGCCAGCTTAGATTCAAGGAGAGGTAAAATAAATGCTGCCTTTTTTAAAAGAAAAATTTAAAAGATTTTATTTATTCATTTTTAGACACAGGGGAAGGGATGGAGAAAGAGAGGGAGTGAAACGTCAATGTGTGGTTGCCTCTCACTCACCCCCCAGGGGGGTTCTGGCCCGCAACCCAGGCATGTGCCTTGACTGGAACCAAACTGGGGACCTTTTGGTTCAGAGGCCCATGCTCAATCCACTGAGCTACATTAGCCAGGGCTAAATGCTGCCTCTTGATGGGATATATGACAAAGCCACATTGCAAAGAGTTATGTAAAGAGAAAATATTTTTTCTGACCATCATATATATTTGAACTGTGGTGACATTGCTTAATAAAATTATATAGGTTTCAGGTCTTCAGGTCCACAATTCCATAATACATATCATATGTGTATTTTATTGTGTGTTCATCATCCCAAGGCAGGTCTCCTTCCATCACCATTTATTACCCCTTTAAACTCTTCTACTCTATCCCACCCTTTCCCTCTGGTAATCACCATATTGCTGTCTGTATCTATGAGGTTTTTTTTTTTTTCTTTTTTTGCTTAACCCCTTCACCTTTTTCACCCAGTCTTGCAACTACTCACCCCTCTGACAGCTGTCAGTCTGTTCTCTGAATCTATTGTTTTTTTTTTTATTTTATTTGTTATGTTACTTTACTCATTAGATTCCACATATACACATAATTGTGTTTGCAACAACTTACTGTAATCTCCCACAAAACAAAAATTTTAATAAGTTATCCTAAAGGTGAGTACTCAACACTTTGGCCTTAGGCTTCATCTCCTACCAACCCCCACTTCGTCATACGCACTCCACTAATTGTCTCCTGGCAATACGAACTGCTAGCACACTACTCAGAGCATGCTCTCTTACAACTTTGATGTTTAATCTCAGCACCTCATTTCCAGATTTTCTCCTTGAAAGATTCCTCCTCTAACAAAGTCACTTGTTTAATTTTTACAATACATAATTATTACTCACACCTGTATAATTGAACCAACAGCTGGTATTTGTAACACTTGAGATAGACAGTTACTTCCTTGATTTTTCAACTGGCTTAGCCTTTTTCTAAAAAGGCTTACCTTTTTCTAAAACTCTAATGAGCAATTACTTGTTCCAGAAAACAGTCTTTAATGTGCCTACTTTCCTCTGAGTGTGTCTCAGAGGTACTCCCACAGCATTGCGAACTTTGCACTCTGCTTTGTCTATTTGACCATCTGTCCCTTTAAATTTTTAATTCCTTAGGGGAAACCATTGTGTCTTGCTTACTACAAATCCCTGGACTCAAGTATTGTACAAGAGATATGTAATAGTTTAATAAATATGTAACAAAAATTGACTCAAATCAGTCAAACTGGAAAAAAAAAAGCATTACTTAGTTCAGGCCATGGCACTTACTGAATTTGTTTTACTAACATACACAGAAATATAAAATTCCTCTGAAAACTTAGCACCATGTTAGCTTAAGGTATAGCTCTAATATAATTAGACACAACAGAATCTTGCTGGTTATTCTGAGTTGAATACATGCTGTAGCAATTATTTGATCACTATTTCAAATATACAACAAAAATTCTTGAGTTGTGATTTCTAAACAACTAAGTGCTCTAGTAAATACGTATGTATATTAAACATTTCCTTTGATTTTGCCATTTTTACCTCAATAAGGGATGCCAATAGTGATTTCCACAAACTTGTTATTTTGTGAATTTTTAAATAATGGCTGTCACTCACTTTTTAAATACTTGTCACTCCTTTTGTTACCACTCTGTCATCACTACAATATCAGTGTCCTTAAACATTAGCTTAGATTAATTTACTTAAGATTTATTTTTCAATAAAACATTGTTGAAAGACAGATTTGATGGCATTTTTAAAAGTTTAAAGGCCAAATTTTTTAAACAACTAATTTCACTCCCTGGACACTATGTTAAGATGTTATTTTTGTTTGTTTGTTTCACACATTAACACTTCCATCTAGCGACTATTATGATGAGCTGGTTTTCACACTGCTTGTCTAAGTTTCTACTATCATATGCACACTGAGTTGTTTGCTAAATAATACTCTACAACAATGTTTGTAATAGAAAGAAGTGAAAACATTCTAAATACTCGCTAACAGGAATTTGATTTAATGCATCATTGTACATGGACATTATAAACTACTGCATTTTATTATTGCTAACATGGGATATTCAGGTACACCAGGTAAGAAGACAGAACTAAGCAGAGTATGATTTAAATTTACAGTAAATGTTAAGCATGCATAAACACATCATTTTAAAGTAAATTCATAGTAAAAGTATAGAAAGAAAATAAACAGAATTCTTCTCCACTCTGGAAAAAAAGAATGAGTTGATTCTATATAGGTAAAGAGGAAGCGTTTCGCTTTATGTTTACAGATACTATTTGAATCTTATTTAATAACAACAGTATTGATAGCAATAACAGCTAACATGAATTGGTAGCTAACACAATGGTAACCTTTTCCAAATTGAAATATTAGCTAATTTAATTGTCATGAATACTCTATCAGACATTTAATGGTGTCTTTCTTTAATAAAGAAACTGAGACTCAGAAGAGATGAATAATTCATCCAAAGTCAAAAAAGCTAATGTTTCAAAAAGTATATGAACCCAAAAGATGCAGGTCTGAGTTTGCTTAATCATTACATTTCATGAAGTACAATTGTCACATTCATATATTAGAGAAATTTCAGGAAACCACCATTAATCTTACCATCATATAATAATGCAGTTTTAAAAAATAATACTATATACATGGGGTTGCACTCATGATTATTGTCTGCCCTGCTTTGTTTTCAACTTAACTGTATGCTCTTTTTAAAACAATGATCATATTTAATTAGAAATTTTAATTCAACACCTTTGTACTTGTTAGCCAACCTACTACTTATGGAAATACTTTCCTAATTCAAGTATAAAAGTTGCAGCTGTGTAACTTTTACTTTTCCATCAGAATTACAAACTTTTAGATAGGGATTACCACAAGAAAATTCATTACTTTTTGAAACATCTACTTCAACTACTACATTCACTATATTCCAAATTTGATTCTTTAAAAACATGAAGTTGATATGACTCTTTCTAAGGTTTTGGAATTTTCCCCAAATTCCCTTAACCTCACCTTTTCATTGTTGTTTCCCCATTGTAGACCCCTTGCTCCACACAGACTCACTTGACTGGCATTGCCTACATATCATTTGCTCATTGCCACCTGCGCCTCATTCAACAGACAGATGGTATTTATGAGACAGTGCTAGACACCATTGTGCATGTGTTTTTGCCCACTCGATAATACTCTTCCGTCTCTTTCTCTGAGATCCAGCTCCTTTTCAAATCCCTTCAAGATTTTTTTTAATCAGGTGTTTCTAACTATTCACACTCTCCTTCTGAATGCCTCTGGCACTTACGAGTGTGGTTTTCACCTTGTGTATTTGCACTTGTTTGCACTCTGCTTTGTGAACACGTGGAGATAGCTAAGGGGCCCGTGATATTTATGTACAACTAGTTCATATATTTATGAAAAACAGAGGCTTTATCTTATATCTCCCAATCATATCCCTGCACACTCTCCAGATAGGGGAAAAATCAGTAAATGGTAGTTGACTCTCTCATGAATGAGATTACAATTGACTCAATTGCAAGGAAAAAAATTTAACATATGATGCAGAAAAAAGCAGAATCTCAAAATGGGAAAAAAGAATAGATCTCCAAACAGAAGGGAATTGACGACAGAATCGCTGCAAATGAACTGCCCATAGCCTTAGCTAAGTGGGAGTAAACGTGAATTGTGAAGAGATTCCTACCCTGCATGCTTATTAGTTGCATACATTTTAGAGATACCTGCTTTTGTTTTACACAGATAATAGTTAGTTAAACTTTTTAGGTGAATCTGATTCCTAACATCTAAAAAAAAGGTAGAGCCTTGCTGGTGTGGCTCAGTGAATTGAGCATGGGCTGGGAACCAGAGGGTCCCAGTTCGATTCCCAGTGGGGGCACATGCCTGGGTTGCGGGCCAGGTCCCCAGTGAGGGCCATGTGAGAGGCAACCATACATTGCTGTTTCTCTCCCTCTCTGTCGCCCTCCCTTCCCCTCTCTCTAAAATAAATAAATACAGTCTTTAAAAAAATAAAAAAATAAAAAAGGTAGAATATTAGATATATATGTTTTACTATGCTCAATGAAATATTATACCATTTAAAATGTACTTATATGTACTTCTGAGCTTAATAAATTTATGTGGAGCCAAAGTTAAGCTAAGATATACTCAAAATTTAATTTAGAGGCTAATTTACTCAGCATGTCATTCTCAGTTTTACAGGTTTACTTTATTATCAAAATCCCATAAAACACTTTATAATGAAGTAAACAAAATTTAGGAATTATTTAAACCATGTAATAAGACTGAAAGAACCTGTCATGTCTGTATCAGTTCATTTTTGCTAGTGTTTATATAAACATTGATATTCCATGGTTTATTAATAAAGCAAAAGATATAAAGCGAGTTGAAGATAGATTTATTGCAAAAAAAATCAATTTTACATTGAAATGCTGAGAGTAACTGTATAACATACAAAAATAGTGTATTGGAAAACTAAACACAGAAAACTGTTCGCTAAAATAAACTGTACACAAATATTTTTTAAATTTTTATACGTTCTTAATATCAGATATTATATTTACAAAGAATAAGTCTTAGTAAAATTAGCTCTAAAAATTATGATTTGGATAATACATCAATAAATAGTACAGTACCAAGTACTAGATAAGTTAATAAGTCATCCTTTAAAATCATTGAATTCCAGGGTATCTATTGAGTCTGTGTGGGTCCAAGAAAATTCATCGATAATAAGATATAGATGTCAGTTGAGTCCCATATAAGTTATTGATGACTAGAAAGAGATTTATATCTTTAACTTGCACTTGAAACATGGCAACTAAAAGAATCATAAGCTAATCAAATCACAGCCAAAATTTTGTTTTCAAGATAACAGGGTAAGCATGTATCACTCCCTGTGTTCAATACAAGAAGCATTTTCACAAAAATTGGGTATTTTTGTATTATTCCAGTGATTAATAATGAGTATAAAACCCATGTAGAAATGTTCCAATTTGGAATGTTGGCTTTTAAATTATTGCACTGTTATTTAAAAAAATTTACTTGATTTTCTAGATATCACTATGATTCTCCATCACTGTGAGCATCTCCTCTTGCAAATAATGCCAATAACTAGTCATATATCTACATATTCACAAATTCTAATTGACTTTCTGAAAAAAACTGTAAGAAAAGTAAGGACCTTTTTTCAGAAAGCTTAAAAATATTCTTCCTTGCAAAGTTTCTTAAAAACTCTATTTGTATGATTATATTATCTATAATAAATTTAATATAAGTAACTATATTAAAATAATTTAATATAGATTTATATATATATATATATATAATATTTTTATTAATCAAAGAGATCATGGTGCCATAAACTACAAAGCCCACATTTGATGTGATGTCATGGAACTTGAAAAATCCTTACACCAAAAATATTCAGCCATATTTAGACTTCTCCTCTGATCCTCACAAAGATTAGTGGGAGTGGAAGACACAAAGGGATACTAGTAAAAATCTGCTGTCTGTAAGCACTCCTCTCTAACTCTATTATTGGATAATAACAGAATGGATCTGTGATTTTACAAGAACTGTGGATCACAACTAAAGAGTCAGCAACTGCATTCAATGTGACCTCTCCATCCCCAGGTTCTCAATAGAATTTGTGCTCCACAGTGTTATCTTCAGATGGGAACAACTCCATATCTGAAAAACAGATACTGTACCAGGAGATTGAAGCCAATATTGGGCATTATCTTCATGGGTGAAAAATTTTAAAGTCAACATACACATAAACTACATGGATTTCACTTAGCATCACATGAAAGAATTCTGTGGTTTCTTAAGAAATTCAAAACATAAAATAACAAGCAAAACAGAAAGGGGATACTGTAAGCATTAAGAAGAAACAGAAACTTTCAATAAAATACATCTGTAAGTAACCTGAAAATGATAATATGTTGAGTTTTGGAGAGACTCTCATCTAATTCAAATAAAAAATCATCCAGTCCAAATCTTATACATCTTAATATTCCCCTTAGCGATTACCATATAGTGGGCATTTACTTGAAATAAACTGGGTGACTAAATAATCCTTTTTCTATTATTTTCTATTTCATTTTATTTCTTCATAATACAACCATGCGTGATTTGACAATGTTTGGTGACAGTTTTAAATGTTATGCCTGGGCAGAAGCTACTGTCATCTGGTGGAGGCGAGGGATGCTGTAACACATTTTACAAAGCAAAGAATTGTCCTCCAGCACGGAATGTATCCTGTCCAAACAAAGTCGTGCCAGGGCTGGGCAGCTGTGCTGCAAAGATAGTGAAGTGAGAGATCAGTTAATTGCCTGCAAGAAATAGGCAGAACTGGTGAAAGACATCTATTAGATGCTACTGAAGGAGCATTTGGATTATCAGAAATTCTTTCCTCGAATTAGACAATTTCTTATCACTACTGATTGATTTCTTCAACCGTTCCTAAATCTGTTCTGGCATAGATATCACATTTCAAAAGGAAGGTTAAGTTTAAGGATGATGAAAATGTAGTAGAAACTGAGACTATATTGGCAAAACCTCTAATTTTAGAATGACAAAACAGTTCTGATTGCCCTGATGAAAGATTAATTGAAAATGATTTGGGTAAAAAAAATAAGGTAATTTATTGGTATGAATATGGTAATATGAATAAATTGGTATTCAGGGCAATAATTTGAGTGCTGTGGATTTTATGCTAAAAGTTTCCCATTAGAATGTGAATCTAAAATTTTAAATGACTGATATGTAGTAGGAAATCATGACTACATGTCAAGATAAACTATACTAAGAAGTCTTTTCAGGAATTCCAAATAAAATTAAACCCAGAAGAATCAAAACTAGACATTCAATTAGAAATACAAATATCCTAACATGAGCTCCTTTCATTTTAAATAGTTGAATAATATTATACATCAGTGAAACAGTTCTACTGTTATAGTCATGATACCTAAAATAAATTCCAATATTACTGTGCTTCAATTATGTAGGGGCACAATTCAAAATACAGATTTAAACAGCCATTTATTTTCTCTGAAATTTCTTATTTAAAAGGAGGAAATACTAAGTTGACATTCAGTATTTTATTTGAAACAGGATCACTGCAATTTGAACATTAAGATAAGGCCATCTTGAAATCAGAGATTTGTCACTTGTCACTTTATCCCTGGTTCTCAGCAAAGTGCTTGGTACATAGTGAGTGCTCCATAAATGTTTAAATGAATAAAGATGATCACACTCCTTCTGTATGAGGGGGTAAAGACTAGTCTGAAACTAATTATCTATGTTACACTTAATATTTTTAGAGAATTTTTTAATTATGTTTTTGTTTAATTTACCCACTGCAGTCTTAGCAATGATCAATACTGTTTGTACTTTCTCCTTTCTTTAGCGTCAGCCAAAACTGGTGTTTTATTGTCTCTCTGGTTCATTTATTCCATGTTTTCCTTGCAAGATTTACATGCATGCCAAGTTATAATAAACAGATAACCAGCCATTTGATTTCAGTGTTAAATGCACATTGTAGAGTCATTTATTTTATATAGTATATCAAATGCTTGGCATGTGTTTAGTATTCATCAGTATGAATGTGAGTAGAATGACTCTGGATCGAAACAGGACTCGTTGGTATAACCATCGTCAGTGTTTCAAGCATGACACTCCACTGTATGGTTCTTGGGACAAAATAGCCAAATCAAAATCTAAAATTACCCTAGGAACTTGTTAAGACCACACTGAGTGATTACCTTTTGGAGTGACCGGCTGCTCTAACAAAGGAAGCCAGAGAGAAAAATGTTATGGCTGATATCCCACCTTTCACTCCAACGGAGACACACACATTTAAGACAAGTGGGATGGCAGAAAATGGCTGACATAGAGGCATAGGCAGGCAGCTTACAATTCTGTTTTGCTATTGTCACTTGAAGTTTGAGAAAGAGAGAAAATAGAGTAAATACATTGTGATCCACTTTTTTCTTCACTCCCTGATTTTAGGAAGAGTCTTAGACAATGTTAAATCACATGAGGACTTCATTTAAAGAATATAATCCTATTCCTCTAGATTCAGGAAAGTCACTGATATTTATTTTCAATTATTATTGGAAATTCCCCTAATTGGAAGGAGCGAATAGCCCCCGCAAGGTCTTAAGTGAAGAATAACAGAGAAACCAGTGCATTTTAGTGAAGTGACACACGCTAGATACTTCGTAATTCACAGGGTCACAGAGAGAAGACAAGAGATTCAGTTTGCATGCCCTGATTTTCAAAGGAGAGATGGTTCATTATATTACTGTCTCAGAATTGAGAATTAGCTTGTGCAATTAAGCCATAAACCAGGAGTGGTGTATGACATCTGCATCAGAAAAGTGCTGTTGTTGAGGGAGCGGGGGTCCCTGTGAGAATTTTGGAGTCACAGACACCAGGTGAGGTAGGGTGCTTAATTTTAATGGCATTGGTAAGTGTTCCCTTTTGATCTTGCCATCCCGTGAAGAGTCTTTTGTATATTTGGAGCAAAAGGAGGTGTTGGAGAGGTGAATTTCTTTGTATTCTAATGTTTAAGTGGGGACTGAAATTAATATACTTTCCTTTTAGAAAGCATTTTATAATTGCATCATCCCCACACCCCAATGACTTCTTCTGTACCTCTCACTCATGTTCAAAAAGCTTTTGGAAGTGCTTTGATACCTTGAAATTATGGGGTAAAACTACAGTAACATAAACTTATATAAATACAATATTAAAATTGGCTAAAATTTATAGATAACAGTCCTACTCTCTTCTGGAATGTTGATGTGTAAATAAAAGTGGATTTAAAGGGCACAATAAAAAGTAATGTATGATGCAGGTGGAAAACCTGGAAGTATAGCTATTCTCTTTAAGTCAGCCACAATGACTTGAAATCTGTAAGCAGCTACTTAGAAGACATTTTTTTCCATACAAAAAAAAAGAATAAAGAAGAGAGATATGAAAAGAGAGTAACGTCTTTTGAACAGGGCTGTGCTTTGGGCCAGTGGGAAGGAAGGTCAAGGGAGTGTCTAGGCAAAAGACCCAGGCAAAGGGAAACATCCGTATTAAGAGTGCCGGGTGGTTTTAAGGAGTGAGGTCTCAATCTTGAACTATAGCAGACACATGTGGGAAAAATGCCAGAATGGACTTTGTTCCATCAGTGGTCAATGCAGCAAAAGGACAGTGTTAACTTCCACCAGGGTTGGATGCAAAAGTAAACTCAGTAAGTGAAACTTGAAACACCTGGTCAGTGTCTGTATAGTAGAGTCATGTTGAAAAATGTAATATGATCATGCATTATTAAGTGTTTTGTACCTCCCAATGTAGCAGAAGTTTTACTCTCTAACCTAATTATTTTTTCTAGAAACACTGCCAATGGAAGATATGGAATAAGAAGTAATAAAGAAAGGGCCCTAGCATCGTTGTAAGATTCTGAGTTTTAGATGTGAGACTTGCAGCTTCTGGGAGGTGATAGCAGACCACTTGTAGGGCTGGAACGACAGCAGCCTTAATTGAATTGTCTGTGTCTCAGGCACTATGTCAAGTGCGTTACACAATTTATCTTATTTAATCATAGCTAGAAGGAGTTGTATTTCTATTTGATATAAGAAGGGAATAAAGCTTAAAGCAATGATTTATTAGACCAAAATCCCAATTGTTTTTATGACAGAGATTAGATTAAAAACAAGATATATCTTCTTCCAGAACCCATGTTTTTAAATTATATTCTCTACTGTGTGCTGGTGACCCATATAGTCTGTGAGTCACTCAAGCCTGCTTTGCTACAAAACCCACCAAGGAACGAGATGTGCACCATTGTTAATATCATTTAGTCTATTTCTGTAGTTAGAATCTCTTCTTGACTTGTAAACTGTAAACACAGAGAATATGCAGAACAAAAATAGGCCTGAAGTAAATATAACATTAGATTTAAATGGAGGAAAAACTCTAAAATCACTAATAAAGCAGTACACATCTAGTATTTGTAATTTGGGTTTTAAAATTTTTATGAGTACTATGCAAGTGAAAATGTGTGAGGCTTAGAATAATACACGGGAAGGAAAATGGTTAGCAGCAGAACTTCAAAGTATTTTTTTCTTTTACCAGGAAACATTCCTTAAAGAGAAAGAAGGCAGATAACACCATCAAGTTTTGTTTTATTTTGTCTTGAAACATGCCAAAATCACACCTCCTGATGTTTTATGCCTATTAATTTCTAAAAATGAGTGATACAGAAAGATCAATGCCATTGAAAAAAGTTTAATGTTCCTTATAGTTCCCATGGGAATGAGGGGCTCACCACACAGTGACTCAGGAGGAAGCCCAGGTTTGGGTCAGAAAACAGAAATGAGTATGAGGGGACACCCTGGAGTGATCTTTACTGGGGTTCCACAGGAAAGACAAGGCAGGGTGAATAGTTTCAGATTCTATGGTTTGAAATCATAATAATTTGGGTCTATAGGAGTGGTCTCTAGTTGCCTGGTGCCAGGGCCAAGAATGACTAAGGCACAAGGGTATTGCTTACTGGTATGTAACAGCCAGATAGAGGAGGCAAGGATTTGAATTGCTTACATTGCATATCAAAGGCATGTTCCAGGCCAAGTTCCTGGCTGTCTCAGAACTTGCGAGCTTAGAAGGGACAGACTCTCCTCAGCAAGAAAGTTATTTTTTTTAAGATGTCAAACTTCATAATATAATAATATATGATCGCCGTCTCTATTCACCATACAAAGACAAAAGAAAGGTAGCTTTTCTCACCGGAACCCAAACGTGCTGGCACCCCGATCACACACTTGCAGCCTCCAGAACTGTGGGAAAATCAATTTCTGTTGTTTAAGAACTCCGTCTATATTACGTTGTCATGGCAGTCCGCACGGCTAAGACAGATTCCCTCCAGGAGACTCCTGCCGGTATGAGGAAATGGAGATGCCGCTGTGAGGACGAGGCCGGTGCTGATGCAGAGATAACGCTTGACGATGACGTTGACTAGAACCGCATCCACCAAATGAACACTGAACAGATGAAGATGGATGATGCACACATTGCAATAATTGGTACCTTTTTCCCTCTGACTTCACATGTTAGGCAGAGGTTAGGTCCTCAGCGTTTGATGTCAGTCTAAGGTGCAGAGAGCCATCAGCCTAAGATGCCAAGAACGATATGTGATGGTGAACTCTACATCATTCGGAACAATTCTCTGTAGACCTCGGTGCTGGTGATTGTTATTTCTTTAAAAATATTGTGACAGGTAACCATCATGTCTGTTAAGTTGTTTACAATTTTCCTGAGACAATATTAAAGTTTTTTTTTTTTTAATAATGGGGCTGGCATTCCTATGTGACATTTTAGCATTTTCTATAACTAGAATCTTAAAAGAGTCTTTGCCTCATTGTTACTTAATGTTTTACTCTAGCCTTCAAGCAACCAATTTTTACTTTCCAGGTGTTGATGAAGTTATTATAAACCATTATTCTGTCTACTTAATTCAGATATTTTTCATCTTTATAAATTATTAGATTCATGCAAGTATTTTTATATGGCTTTCACCAAAAATCTTTAAATTATTCAGATTTGGTTTCCTTCATTTTTTTAAAGTATATTGATGCCAAGATCAATATTTCAGGCCTGGCAGTATTCTATCCTTTTCCATATCCAAACAATAGTAATGCAAAATCTGGAGAATGGAGTCCACAAGTGTGTAACTTTGATACCTGAAAGCAGACCTGTTTGAGAGTATGCAAGGTGGAAGTGATAATTTCCAGCTAGATATGGAAAGAGGTTACCAGTCTCATCATGTGCAAATTGTAGTTCCTCGGGGAGCCAGCAGCACTGCATATGTCTAGTGACATTTTAAAGTGCGATCATTTATTTTCTAGGGTAATGACTGCCCTCCAGAATGAGACACTTGTGGCCCCAATGTAGATGTAAGGCTGCTGTCACTATAGTTTTTTGTTTGTTTGTTTGTTTGACTCCACAGCAGGAATATGCATTTTTGGAATGGCAAGATAATTTATTTTCTTTTCAGAATTTACAGATTTTTGATGCACATACAGTAATATTTGAGCGAATTGAATAATTTTACAGAAAAATATACACTCTTTTTAAAAACTCATTTTACATGCTGGTTTCCTTTCTTTTCTGTAAAATATTCAGTGATTTTTTTTAAGCTCTGTTACATTATTGTTTTTGTTTTTTTTTAAGATTTTATTTATTTATTTATTTTTTAGAGAGAGGAGAAGGGAGGGAGACAGAGAGGGAGAGAAACGGCAATGTATGATTGCCTCTCACATGGCCCTCACAGGGGACCCGACCCGCAACCCAGGCCTGTGCCCTGACCAGGAACCGAGCCGAGACCATCTAGTTCCCAGCCCGCGCTCAATCCACTGAGCTACACCAGCCAGGGCACATTGTTGTTGATTGGTACCAAGTTGGAATTCCACATGTTCAGATGATTAAATGACTTGTCTCTTAAGGAGAGAAAACCAGAAGCACTGTTGCCTTGCTTTGTTAAACTCCTAACTGAAGAGTGAAGAAAAATTAATTTGAAACAATGAGTAAGATGTTACCCTATGAAAGCTACCCAAGTCAACAGCAGACAAATGAATGCATACATATCTACAGCATTTTCATAATTGAATGTGGGTAGAATTATAAAACCTGGCTATTACAGTAATGTGGATTCTCACTGGGTACTTATTTACCTTTGGGTAGGGGGTCGTTGGCTTAGTTTTAGTTATTGTTTAGGTTTTTAAAATCGATTTAAAGTAGGCAAACTAATACTAATTGCAAATTTATATTTTGGCATTTTTAATACTGAGAGCTACTGTAAGTCAGGAAATTAGGCTTAGTAATAATACCAAAAGGTGATTTTAATAAAACACTTTGTATTTGCTAAGCTCTATTGACATATTTCACAGATACTAACATTCCTTTGTCCCATTTACCTGCAGATGTAAATGTTATTATATATGCATTTTAACTAATTATTAGAAAGTTAAATTATACATTGAAGGGCATAGTGAGAAATTAATAGACACAAGACTGAAAAAAACATGCATATTAGAATTTTGTTCTTGACCAATGAACAAAACAGACCTATTCATAGATGGCTCCAAAATAAAACAATATACAAGATACAAATAGTCCCCAAGGCTTCAGAGGAACAAACAATCAGCTCTGGTGGAGAAGGTTTCCAGAGACATAATAATTGAGAAGGATGAATAAGTAAGAGTTTGCCACAGGAAGAAAGAAACTAGAACATTCCAGACAGGGGGAAAAAAAAACATATACAAGTTCAAGGCCACATAAAACAACTGGGCATGATTACCAAAGGTTTGGAAATTGTGTGGGAAGAATAGTGTGGCTGAAGCAAAGAAGGTGTGTGTGGGGACATCTGGAAAGTCAGTTATCATTTGTGTGATGCTTTAGCTCTCATAATCTGTATGACATCTCCCTCATACACTGAACTTTAAGTTCCTTGAAGGCAAAAAATGCTTCTTTATCATTCAGCATATTACCAGCATTTATCTCAATGCTTCCTGCTTTTCAATAAATGTATTTAAAATGAATGATTAAATGAATGAATGAATTATGTGTACATGGCTTGATGGACAGGTTAAAGTTAAATTCTATAAAGCCAAGAAGGTTCTTTTTTAGTGCTTATGAAGGAGCGTGACAAGAATGCATGTTGTTTGTTTGTTTCTGGGCAGCGTCACCCTGGGAATCGTTTTGAAAGGGGCCTTCCCAGTAGGCTTTCATGGAGATAAATGATGATTTTTACATAAGGATTTGTTTATGAAGTACTTCTGTTGATCAGCAAATCATGATAACTTTCCTTCCTCCACTGAAGGATGAGGGAATGAGACCATTAGATGATCTTGTCCAACAAGTATCGGGGGCTGCGATCGTGGGTCTTACTGCAGTGAGATTGTAAAATGGCAAGGCTTGCTTTGCAGAGCACAGGTGGCTGGAGCCTGGGAGGCACAGGGAGTTGAAGCAGAGGTGGTTTATGATACAATCTGTGCAAAGAACTTCAGGCTGGTTACACCTGGCCTATTCCCAGGTTAAGATAAGGGGGAAGATGACTTTTGCACTTTGAATAAGTCTTAGAAAAGAATTTTGCTAAGGAAAGTGTCACTAACTAAAGTCTTTGAAATTAGGAATCATTGTCTGGTCTGTTGTCTTCCTTTTTCGAGCAACTTACTGATATATTGCATAATATCCTGTTTCGTCCAACTAGCAAACTTACTTCATCCCAATTCAGAATTATTTTAACAAGAGCTAAAGAAATTAGGGCCCACAGAATACAGAGGATCCCAAAGTGGGAGAAGAATTTCATGTTGGTTCTAAAATTATAGTTTTTATAATTCAAACCATAAATTATTTTCCAAAAAGAAATTCTTTCTAAAAACAATTTAAAATCATCATTAATTTCTCTCTCCCACATATATGAGAAAAATAAATTAATGAACAAAGCTGACAATAATATTAAATCTAGAATAGTAATATATACTTTATGGAATACCAGCTTTTCAATTATTCTCATAGAAAACCTGTAAGTAGGCAGGTTCTACATTAATTTCTCATTGTATAAAAGATTAAACTGAAGGAAGTAATATTTAAGTGATTTGCCCCAAGTTACAACATCACAACAAATTTTAGAACTAAGTACCAAATTTAATTTAAAGTATTAAAATGTAATTTTCTATGTATTAACTCTTTTGCTTCTCATCAATTTGGATTTTAGATATTGGTATTCTTCTGGAGTTGTGATGCATACTTCCAGTGTGAAACCTCTGGCACAGCTTACAGAATCAGCAGCTGGAGTTCTTTCTTGATAATCTCGTCAGCTGCTTTCAGAGTTGTTGGAGCTAGACTCCTTTACTGCTCTGCTGCTCTCCTTGGGAACTGTTAATGTTTCATTATCTTTTCTGCAAAAGCTGCTATGCAACTTACCATAAATAATGAATTTATGATAAAGCTTCCACTTAACTTGTCCTTGCCCTTCTTTTGTTTCTTCTTACCCAGCGACAGAGAGTGGTCTTTTATTTACTTCCATTTTTTTTCCAAAAAGGTATATCTTCATCTTGGTGATACAGACTATTAGCACTTCCCAGTACCCACTCATTTCTCATTAGAGTATTTAGCACAACATTAGTTTCCTACATGAGGTAAACAAAATGATTTACTTTTACGTATGTTTTTCTTTTATAAACTTATACTAGTAAAGTGCTGAGGGCCTATTTTCTCTGCAATCTTTCATCATATATATTTTAAATAATAGACCAATAATTTTCAGAGACTAATGCATGCATAGCAAATGAGATGGG
>PVJI01014600.1:0-43778 GCA_004026765.1 Micronycteris hirsuta
CAGCATTGTCTTTGGAGAATAACTTTGGGGCATTTTGGGATCTTTAGTCTCTTCTAATTTAGGGGACGTGAAGGAGCTAATGTCCGGGAAGAGTGAGTTCATCTTAGTCAACGGGGAGGGCAAGCAGCAGAGCAGGGACTTCCGACCGGGGTGGGCAGGCGGCTCGGGGTGTGGGGACCCGGCCAGAACTGTGGGAGCAGGCACGGGGCTGAAACCCACGCCTGACAGGATGCTCAAGTTCAGGGTCGTCTGCAGGAGCCTGCTTTTCATCAGTTCTGTAACAATGAGTAATTCACTCAACGTGACAGCGGGGAACTTGACTGTCCCAGGCGGAGCCCTTTGTCGAAGCTGGGGGTGGGGGGTGGGTGCCGGGGCAGGGCAGGTGGGAGGCTGCGGGAGCGAAGGGTGCGGAGCTCGGGTGTGGCCCTAACTTTTCTTCTCAGACGACTGGCTCCTGGGAAGAACATCGACGCTTTCCTCTCATCTTCCATTTTAAGAGTTTAAAATGTACATTTCCACATTTCAGCTGCTGTGGTGGTGGTTTCCTGGCCCTCAGCCTGTCCTTACTTTGGGAGGCTTCGAGGAAGGGACAGGCAGTTTATACGCCGTCTCCCTCCCGGGCTGGACCTTGTGCGGTTCTCACGACGGGAGTGGGCCGTCCCGTCATGCGGAGGCAAAGCCCCGGCCACGTCGGGTGGCGCCAGGGGGCACAGCTGTGACTCAGCCCCCTGGGTGTCGACCCTGACAGCGGCCCAGGCGTGCCTGGCAGGTGGGCTTTGGAAGGTGCTGCGTCCATTCCAGCAGGGACGATGTTGCTCTCTGCCCCCTTGAGGACAGGAGTTGGGGCTAGGGTTCGGGTTCGGGGCACGTTATCTGTGGCTCTGCTGCGCGGGAGGCTTGCCTGCCCTCTGCCACTCCTGCCCTTTCGATCCTTCGTTCCTGTCGGATTCATGAACCTTCGCTGTGCGCTGTGGGCTGTTGCCAATACTGTTAACTTCCTTTCCTGCTCAGATTGTTCCGCGCGTTCCTCTGGCCCTGTGACACCCTCCCCCTGGCGGTACTGTTCTTCTCGAGCACTTGGTGCGTTTTGTTGCCCCACTGCACCCCAGGCTCAGCTCGCCCAGCCCTGCACTCGGCCGTTTCTCCACGGGCCGGGGCCCTCTCCTTGGACGACACCCTGGAGACCGAGGCCGGGTGCGGGGGGAGTGACTCGGTTCTGAGGGAAGAGACAGAGAAGCAGACATCTGCGTGAGGGGGCGGGGGGTTGGGCCGCAGCCGCAGAGCAGGGGCGAGTGGCTCGTTGGCGCCCCTCGCAGGCTGGTGCTGGGCCAGCTGGTCGCTCCCTCGGCGACTTCGCTTCTGTCTTTGGAGAGGAGGCAGCGCTGGGCCCCGTTTGCAGGCTGCTCCGAGCGAGTCTGTGCGGGTCCCCCCAGCGGGCGCTGGCCCACCTGCTGTGTCAGGGCCACTCGTGCCCCCGTGTGCTGCTTGAGGCATGTGTGTACGTGTGGGCACGTGTGTGCAGATGGGCACGGACGTGCAGGTGTGCCCGTGTGTGTGTGACCGAGGACAGTGAACGTGGGAATTGGCCAGGGGCGGGGGGAAGGCCCAGGAACCCTCCCATGGAGAACAGACTCACAGCAGCAGGCTCAGCCTGCCAGGGCTGCCTGACGGTGAAAAGAGCAAAGCCCACGGTTGTGGGGGCCCCTCACTGGCCTCCACACACGGCCGCCATCGCTGTGGGCGCCGAGGTCCCCCCCTGGAGAAAGAGGCTTCGCCTCACCTTCCAGAACAGACTCATTTTACTGTTCCTTCAAGAAACAGTGTTTCCATTTTTTTAAGAACGAGGTTGATGGTGCGGGAAAGGTCAGGGTGATTATTTAGTGGGAAAAATTGTATTTGCTGGGACTTTATTGGTTCCCTCTCAGAAATCCGACTTGTTTATGACATAAGTCATTTTAGGGCAGTCGATGGCAGTTATTTCTCTTTTGTGACACGTCTTCCCCTGTGCAGAATTGTGCCATAAATGACACTGGCAGTGTCACGGTGCTACTGTATTTTTGAATGTTGTAAAACTTTGCTCCGTACGGTCAGACCGAGGTGTGACCCTCAGCTGCTCGGAAGAAGCGCCAGGGCCCCGGGTTTGGAGAAGGTGTTTAAGGGAGTAATATATGGGGTAGAAAATCCGCGAGGAGTCGGGTAAGCCCAGCCTTTCTTTTTATGTTTCCTCCGAGTCGCAGAACTAGTCTGGGGTCACCTGCCACCTTATGGACAATAAACCCCCAGGGTCATTGCTAGTCTGTCCTCGAGCACCTGCAGGCCCCGGTCGGGTTCATGGGCACCGCGTTCCGTCTCGCACGCTGCGCCTCCGGCCTGAGGTCCGAGCCAGCGGGTTTCTCACGCTGCCTGGACAGTGAGGTGTCGCTGCCTGGGGCCAGACTGAGGCTCTGGACGGCACTGCGGCCGGCTGCATCCGGGGCAGGATGGCTCCCCGAGGCCCTCCTGGGCTCTTTCCGTCAGGGGCTCCACTGGGCCCCCAGGGGTCTCCACGCTCCCCTCAAGGTCAACAGCTCCTGCTGATCCAAGGGGGGTCCTGTGTGGCCGAGGGGCTCTCAGACTCAGCTTCCACCTGTTTATAGCCCAAGCAGCTCCTTTTATGAAATAGGATCTGGTACTGGCTACTACATTTTCAGTTTATTGCTCTAAGGTAAACCCATAACTGCCCCACGGGGCATATCACGGCGAGTGACCCTCGCAGGGGGCAGTGTCTTCTGTTCACGCTGCAGTTAAGGGTTTCCCTGGGGTTTCATGGAACTCTGCCGTCTGTCTACCTATCCACTCACCCTCTATCTGTCTGTCTGTCTGTCTATCTATCTATCTATCTATCATCTATCTATCGTCTATTTTAAAAAATCTTCACCACAAGCAGGGGGGCAGGTGGGGAAGCTGTGGTCACCTCTGGTGCTCAGTTGAAGGAAGGTCACAGGCCTCCATGTCACATAGTGAGTGGCAGGCACAGCAGTGACGGGAGGCCAGGCTGGAGCCCAGCTGGTGCTCTTGCTGTCCAGGAGGGTGCCCCCCCCCCCCGAGAAGAGAGTAAACCCTCAAATTGCAGCCAGCCGTGGCAGGCGCCTGGCTGGCCTCTGCGCGGCCCGGAGGGGGTGCGTTCTCACAAACAAGCCACTGGGGGCGCTGGGATGGGTGTCAGCTTGACCTGCATCGCAGGTCCACTCCGAGGCGGGCCCTGGGAAGGAATGGACGTTTCTGAGCCGGTCACCAAGTCTCCAGGATGAGGAGCCCTTCCTCCCACGGCCGGCAACCAGCTGGTGTGTTGGGTAGAGACTTGGGGCTCCGCCCAGCCTCGTCCTCCACACACTGGGACTCGGGTCTCAGGACAGCTCCGGCGCTGGACGTCCCCACCTGTGTCCGGGGACTGGAGTGGCACCCGCCTCCTCGGGGGGAAGTCACAGCTCAAGGGCAGCTGCGGTGGCGCATCTGGAAGAGCCCAGCAGAGAACCGGAGCTCAGGGAGAGCCGCCCGGCATCGGTCATCACGGTGGACGGATGAGCCCTGAACAGATTGCCTGGCACCGCGAGTTCAGCATTCCTGAGATGTGGAGTGAGTCTGTGCTGGCAAGAAATGGCACGGGTTCGTTTTCCTGTAAAGCCGTGTAGGGCCCGCGTTTCCAAACAATGCGTGTGCGAGGCCTGGTGTGCGGGGCAGACCTGGGAGAGGAGAGAAAATAAATGTTGAGCATGAAATGACGGTCATGTACGGGAGGGCAGGCGCCACTGCAGGGCTCGGCCAGGCGGGAGCCGGGCTGGGCGCCCGCGGGGCACGTGGCAGGTGTTCCTGTGCCCTCCGAGCTGGAGCCCCCGCTAAGTGTGCCCACAGTCTGTGCCAGAGCCTCCGCAGTGGGTCCTGGCTCCCTGCTGCCCGGTGTGCTTCCCCCACGCCCAGCAGCCAATGCTTTGGGGAGCCACCGATGGGCGCAGCGCGGAGGACGGGATGCCTTCTCTAGCCCGTGCCCCCCCCTGCCCCGCCCCCACTCCCCGCCCCGTGCTGCAGAAAGCCCACGTTCTGCCCAAACACAGCATCCGTGTCCGTTCTGGCTCTTTACTTGCTACGTTCTTGTGCATTTTTAAACAGTGAACTCAGCTTCTTAAATAACAGTTTCCCATTGAAAAAATTATGTGGAGGATTAGGAGATTTCATAAAACAAAATATCTAGGTTTTTTCTAATAAGAAAAGTAAATCTGTAGCTCAGTGCTCCTGCGGACCGCTGTTTCTCGTTACTACCTCGGTGACCACGGCCGCGCATGGTGATGAGTGGCAGGAAATAAGCCCTGTCTTTCAGAACGTCCCCGGGTGTTTGATTCGGTGTGGTTCCGGTGCAGGACACACGTGTGGAGATGCTGGAGGAGCACCGGCCAGCAGGCGCCCGTGGCCCTGACTTGGCACAGCACAGGGAGGCCAGGGGTGGCATTTCTGGCAGAAAGCGACTCCGGGACCCCACGGGGCTCCAGCTGCAGCCCAGGCAGCTTCCAGGCCTGGAGACGGCGTGTTCGACTTCCACTCTGCAGGAGCCCTGCGCGTGTGCATGTGCCCAAGAGAATTTACATGTGCGTGTTTATATGTTTGCACGTGCATCCACATGCACATGGGTGTTCTCACATGCACGTGCCCCATACACATGTGTACGTGAGCCCCTGTGTATGCACGTGTGCATGTGTGCATATCCAGGGATGGGATGTTTTTGAGTTTTTCTGTAAGCCTTCCCGAGGTGACACGCTAGTCCATGTGGGAGCCGTGTGTATGTGACCCAAGGGGGGCAGACAGAAGGAGGAGGGGTCCCCAGGACTGAGGAAGGGGCCACCGTGGGGGACGAGAGGGACAGAGAGGGAGGGAGGGAGACAGAGAGACAGAGTGTGAGCTCCTGACCTTCCGGTGGCGCAGGCTGGCTGACACAGTGCCGGGACGAGGAGGCGACCGGGGGACTCTCCCCAGCAGTGCGCGCGCCGGTTCCAGAACCTGCCCGGCCGTCCCCGAGGAGCGCCCGCTGCGGTGCTCATGCCCTGGTTTCCTCCCTCCCCTCCCATGTCATTTATGGCGCCCTCGACAGCCCGGGCCGCCAGCCTGGCACTCCGGGGCCGAGCCGGCAGCGCGGCGCGATCTCCTAATGGCTTCTCCTCATCCCACCCTCCCCGAGAGACCCGGTGGCAGATTGTCGACTCAATTACTCTCGTGTCAGGTGATTATCCGAGGTCTTAATGCAATCTTCCGTTCACACATACCATATTTCAATTACGGCAGCTATGAAACAAGCTGTGTATTCAAATCGCCAATCACCTTATCACTGCTGAGCAATGTCAACTGTAAGGAACGCCAGCTGAAGGCAATTACACATGTGTTGAGAACCGATTATGATGACTCTCTGTGGTATTTGTGATGAGCTGGGGAATGTTCTGAAAATTTAATTTAATGACAATATGCTTGCTGTACAATCCATAATACCTCCTGAATCCAGCGTGGGGCTATTAAAACTGATAGGAGCATATTATCGCCGCGCGGAGGCTGGGCCGGGCGGTGCGCTCGATGCCTCTACGGGGAACAGAGGTAATTTCTCCCCATATTTCTAACGGCAGAGGCAGGCGGCTCTGGCTCCAGCTGCTCTCGGAAGGTGGTCCCCCTCTCCCGAGCTGAGTGAAGGTGTTTTCTGTGCTGTGGCAGCTTCCGGAGCCGAGGGGACCCTGGCCTCCTCATGGGGCCCAGCAAGCCCTGACCCAGGGATGGGGACCCGGTGATGGGGTTCCAGATCGTCACCCCTGCACCGAGTTCCGGGTCCCCCGGGCGCCGCATCCCTCCCTGTGCAGAGTGTCGCTGGTCACTATGCCACATTAGGACAATCTTGCAGCACGATGGCCCTGCGAGGGCACCCCAACACTCGGCACCCACAGAATGATTTCAAATGGCCCATAGCCAAGGCCCAGCAAACGACGTCCACACAGGGATGAGGCGGCGGCCCTCCGGCTCCTGGTCACCAGCCAGGCTGGAGCTGCCCCCAGTTAGTCGAGGACACGCAGGTATACGCAGCCAGGCCGGAGGACTGGGGGCCGAGTGGGGGGTGACAGTGTGGGCAGCTGAGGACGGGGACCCTGGGCAGGCCAGGCCAGGAAGGGCAGGTGCGGGGACAGATGGGGGACGTGCTTCCCACGGCTCCCAGCGTGATAGGAGCGGTATGCAGAGGAGTAGGGGACGTCCCCCGTCCTTCTCTGAAGACGGAGTGACTCAGGTGGTAGGTGGGGTGCATTCCGATTGTCACATGGAGACAGGGCTGCTCGGCCAACGTCACCACCGTCCTGCGGGTTCCCTGCCAACTTGACCCAAATCCATGCTTTGCCGCACCTCCTGGGGGGCGGGGACCGGATTCGCCCGAGAACAACGTGGCAGCCCACCTTGTCCTGCTCACTAGCGGAGCCCGGGAGAAAATGGAGCTGAAGGGGTTTGGGGTTTATTAATTGAAGGACAGGCCTGTTACGTGGAATTGCCAAGTTAATTCTTCAGATCATTCTCAGTTCCACGCTATTTTAAATGGCTGCTTCTTTTGGACGTGTATTTAAGTGCCATGTGTCTCCTTCACGGAGTGCATTTCTTTGAAGTGTGGCAGTATTTAATTTCTTAGCGAAGACCGTAGTGTGACAGCCAGCTCGTATGACCGCCAACCCTCTCTCCGGCTCTCAGTGTCTCTGAGTGACGTCGTCACCATCCAATGTCTGTTTTATCACCCGTCTCCCTTCGCCAGAATTTCAACAGCACAGAGACAGGTACTTGGGTCTGCTATTTTTAATGCAAACACCCAGTAAATGTTTGCAGAATGAATGTATCAATCTTCCAGTATAGGCACCTGTTGTTTAGTTAGCATTTGGTTTATACAATGAAAATGTGGGCTGGCCTCGGATTTCTCAGTTGCTAAATACCCCCCACCTGTTCTGACCGTAGTTCTGCTGAAACAGATACTCTCCCGTTGTAAAAGCCAGTGGACGGAGAGGAACTGTTACGTATTTCTAGTTTGCACGGAGTTTGCCCGTGGACTTGCAGATGGCGGCGGGGGGTGGGGGCTGGAGGCACGGCGGGCGGTCAGTGGGGGCGCTGTGACTGGCAGGGGGTTGCGAGGACGCAGTGTGTGTTGTGCGCCAGGGCGTGGGTGCCCAGGGCTGCCGCCCCCCGGCACTGATGGGCGGCCCGACTGCAACTCACTCACTCTGAACCTGTCCTCTGCCCGTGTGGGGCGAGGGGCAGGAGTCCCAGCTCCCCACGCGGTGCTTGGGGTTCAAAGTCAGAGGATTTGCCGGGCGTTTCTGAGTTGGGGGGCCTGCCACCAAGTTCCTTGTGAGTGGGGTGCCTGCCCCTATGAGGACGATTTCACAGGGGTGAGAAGTGGGAATTTTCTAGGTGGACTCGGGCTAGAGCAAAGTTGACTGCCAGCTACCAGAGCCTCGTCCCACCGTGCTCTGCCTCAATTTACGTAACATGTGCTGAAGGGTCAGCGAACCATCGGCCGTGAGGAAAAACTTCATGCAACTGCAGGCTTGCTGTGGAAACTCCATCGGCGTTTTCCTCTGGTGGTGGCAGGGGACATTTGTGTTGTCACAATTTGGGGGGCTTCTGGCATCTAGTGAAGGGGCCCGGGAGGCGTGCAGGGTGCCCCCACGTGCCCGGGGCACAGGGGGAGACAGGCAGCCCTGGTTATCCTGGGGTAACCAGGGGAGAGGGCTGCTGGGGGAAATTGAGTCACCCAAGTTGCTTTTAGAGAAATTGGAACAGACCGTCAAGCCTTTACAATATTTTTTATGATCACCAGTTGTCAATTCTTTCAGTGACTGACCTTTCCTGGTCCGTGGCCCATTTCCCTCTGTCGGTGCTTGTTTCGCCTCGTCACTTCATGTGCGGTCTTTACACGGAGGGCAGCGGTGCCCCCACACGCGTGACCCTCTCCAAGGGAACCTGCTCACTGGAGAGCTGCCTCGGGAGCCCAGGCCAGGGACAGCCACAGGGGCGTTTCTCTCGTGACCCTTAGTGTGTGAGGAAGGGGGCCCTCTGGGCAACCGTGAAAGCTGACATCAGGGCCACGGAGTCATCTTCCAGTAGGGGGATGGATGGGGGCGGCCTCCTGCCTGCCTCTCAACGGCCGCCTGGTGTGGCCACCACTGTCCATGGGACCCGCGGACCCCGAGCTGCAGAATGAGCCCTGGAACGAAACATTCAGGACAGTTCGAGGTGACCGTGGCTTTGGGTGGATCAGCACTTCCTGTGACCAGCCCCGTGTCTGTCTGTCTGTCCCTGTCAGACGCACCTGAAGAGGGTGCGTGAGCCGACCTGCGCGGCAGTGAGCTCCCCGGGGTATGCCGGCCAAAACCTCCCCGGCCAGCATCTTGCAGTGGCTTTCAGCAATGATCCCGGGGTTACTTTAAAATAGAAATAAAAGAACCACACAAACTGAAGCAAATTAATCTCCGGGCACCACACGTTCTTGTTTTCTTTTCCCTCCAAAGTCTGCGGATACGAGGAATATTACATTGTTTACATAAATGTATCCAGAGCAAGCCATTCAGGTCTGCCTCCGTTGGGTTTGAAAATTTTGTCGTCTTCAAAATTGTGCTGCAGGCTCTGCTGCACCAGCTGGAGTCGGCCCTTATATTTTTTATAAGAGATAAACGCTGTCTTCACGTTTATGTGTAGCGTGGATGAACAGTTTTGAACAGAATACATAACGCAGGTTACTCATAGAACGGAGCGCAACGACTGGATTTACTAGTGGAAGTCTTATAACCACACATACAGGAAACGGCATCTGCCCTCAGATACGGTTCTTTCTCCAAACACAAGCCGTCGCCCTGCCAAACAAACGCGGATCTTTATAGCAGCCGCGGTGGCCGGCTGTTTTTCTTCACGTGTAATTCTTCACTCAGAAAAAATGCTATCTGATTACAAATTATGTACCTATTCTTACTTCTTTTGCCCAAGGCGGCAGTTAATTTTTGCCATAGGTCATCGAGGATAAAGCCCCGAAGATCGGGGGGCGTCTTAATTGCGCTGCCGCGGGGAGCTGTCGTGGGCGCTGCCGAGGAGTTATTGCGCCTCCCGGAGAATGCCCTTCCCCACGAGCCGTGGCGCGCGCCTCCTCTGCCGCCGCGGTATTAATTAGGCTTCAAGGATGGTGGAGAAATTGCAGCTCAGGCTCCTGCTCAAAAAATTTAGGCAATGTTGTAGAAGGAATCTTGCCAGAACTCACAGGGGAAGAAACGAAGCTCGAGGCTGTTTGTTTCAGAGAGAAAAGGAAAAAAGAGCCCAGCCTCTGCCAGTCCCGGTCCCGGTCCTGGTCTTGCTGCAACAATGTGCGGATCTGATAGGATTCCAGGTTCCGTTTGTCAGTTCCGAAGCTGTGGAAACGGAGGGAATGGGCGCGACCTGCGGGAACCTCGGCAGACGGCAGACACTCCCGCGCCGGCCGTAGATCAAGTGTCCAGTGAGGAAGGACGGGGGGAAGCCGGAAAGAAGGGCAAAAGGCGAAGTGGTTTCTGTCCATTTAAGAAAAAATCAATAATAGCATAAAATTGATTTAGTGCTTGTCATAAAACATAAGTAAGTGCTGGAAAATAGAGAAAATTGAATCTCAATTTAATCTGCACAAAAGCCGCACTGTACTGATGAGGAGGCGGCCGTGGGGGCGGCGGGGACCCGGGCAGAGACACTTAATTGTCGTCGCGAAGACTCTTTTCGGCCGCGGCCGCGTGGGGGAGGGCCCATTAATCATGTGGATAAGGGGCATTGAAATCAAATCTCAATTAAAATCTGTTCAATAATGTCTCTAATATGTTTCTCCAGCATTAATTTTTCCCCATCGATCCCGCAGCCCATAAATCAGCCGCGTTGCCAGCGCGTGACGGTTTATGGAGGGCCATCACGGCTTTATGAAGTTAATGCGGCGCATCCATTTCATCTACGCGGGCTGAAGTTTTATGTCTGTTGTTCGTTTCTATTATTTTCTTCAGCTAAAAATTATTTGGGCAATAAAACTAGAACCCAAGTTCATCTTTTCCCCGAATGTCTCTATATTTAGCCATCAGACGCCAGGTTGCTTTTCTCAAATCCAGCAGGGAAGGGACACTTTCCCAGAGAAAGCCGTGCGCTGAGAGCGCATCAGAGAGATTTCAGAGAGACTCCCAAACACGGCTGCTCCAGGTTCGCGTGGCGTCGTTCTCGGGTGTCTTCGAAGAGCTTCTATCTTCTGAGTCAAAGGCTGCGTCTGCCCATTTCCTGAGCTGTCCGCAGGCAGGGAGGCTGACCACGGCGGCTATGAAGGTGAATTTGTGCTTTGAAACCAATTACCCAGAAGTCTCCTTGTCACCAAAACATTCTTGGAGCAGGTGGCAGTCTTCAAAAGGAGGGACGGTGTCTACGTGTCTGTAACTTTGGTGCTATCTTCACACTCCACTTAAAATTGCAAGTCGTTTAGGGGCCAGGATGGAGAGGAGCAAGGGGGCCCGAGATGTCCGGTCGCCTCATGCGGAGGAGGGTGGGGGGATATCAGCCATCGGCCCCCGCCCGGCCGTGGAACAGCCGAGCAGAGTGCTACTGGGCAGCGTCCCTGCTGTAGAGCCAGGGCCCGATGTGTGACCTCCCCGCGGACACTGGCTCAGTAGCCCAGGACGCACGGACTTCCAGAGCTGCCTCCTGAGGTTCCCGCGGCTTTAGGATTCTTACAACTTCTGCCTGAAGACGTCCAGAAAGTCATTCTGAACACTTCCGCTTCTGTTGGGTGAAGGTGTAGCTGTCTGTTTTATACCACATTGGGCTTGAATTTAGGTGATAGCGTCATGAATGTGGATTTACTTATTTATGCAATCATTTATTTTAATCGATATGGCTCATGGATATTTATTCTTTGGGTTGTAATCCAACATTGTTCTGTTTTCTGGCTCCAATTTTTACCTTTGGCCTTGGGAGCCCTTCTGGTTGGCCCCGGGTCCCTTTGAGCTGCCTGTGCCGTGGGTTTTGTTTTTGGTTCCTCGGGCAGGCCGTACGTCCCAACACTGCGAGGTGCTCAGGGCCCCCCGTCTGGAGCCCCCCTGTCTGCGGCCCCTGCTGTAGGAGCCGTTTCTCCGAGGGCCGCCGCCCCTGTCTCTGAGCCACTACATCGGGAATGAGAGCTGGGCACCGGCACGTCCAGTGCTTCTAGGCCCTCTCGCTGACCTAAGAGGGGACAGTGTCTGTGTGCACTACGCCCTGTGTCTGTGAGCTTCCACAACAGTTTCCATGCGCACACACCACTCACGAGCCCCACACACATGCACACACAAACACACGTGTGCACACACAAACATGCATGTGCATGGGCACACACAAACATGCATGCACATACTCATGGGTCCTTCCTGATGTCCCCAGGCACTGCGCCCACTTCCCTGTGCTTGTCGTCACCTGCCCTGCCCCAGGGGGGATGGGCCCCGCAGCGGCCCCAGAACCCACGGCAGCAGCATCCGACCCCTGCATGGGGGTGGGGGGGGCCCGTCCACAGCTGGCCTTCAAGCCCCTTATTTTCCTTTGGCCATGTGACGTGACTTTTCTCCCCTCTCCCTCTTTGAAAACGAGCCCGAGCCCAACACCCCAATGTGTCCCGTCCCTGGACCTGTGGCCACCTACTCAGCTTTTCGGAGGAGCCCTCCCAGCCCAGACCCTTCTCAGCACATGGGAGCTTCCCACGCGGAGACAGGGCGGCCTTGCTCCCCGTCAAAAGGGCCCAGGCTCCACCGCTTCTTTCACACACGGCACAGGGTCACATCTGTTTTTATGGCTTTCTTCCAAACACCCGATAAGAAGCAAACAAGCAACCAAAACCACACCATTCGTCTCCAAGATCATTTATTTCCTAGATTTTGGAAATTCTACGGTCACCCACCGGTACCCCGTTCCTGGGCTGAAAGCTCACACGGCGCTGCTTAGAAAGGAGTCGGGCGCGGTCTGAGGTGGACCAGGAAGAGCTCCGGGTGCTTCCCTTTCTTTTCCTGCAGAGACGAGATGGTCACCAGTCTGTCGTTTATCGAATTCTTACCCAGATCACTGGGCTTCGCTGCCGCTGGGCGTGGCTGCTGCCCAGTCACCGCTGCCGACGAGCAGGAGAACAACGTGCATCTTTGTGTCGGAAGTTCCAATTTAGATTTTATATCACAGAAATGCAACAACGATCAGCTACGTAGATAGACAGTAACACCTCAACAACAAAAAGTCTGGTCACGATTCACTGTGCAATGGTCAGATTTTTTTTTTAATTTAGGTAATTTAAAAATGTAATCATTTTCCTCCTCTAAGTAATTCCAGGACGTGCCCCGAGACAACAGCAGGATGGCATCTAGTGCAGACCCCGCTGCGGCGGTCGCGTTGGGGGGGACGGTCGTCAGGGGGCCGTGCCCACACACACCCAGTTGCTTGCCTCTGCGGAGGCTCCTGAACTACGTTCATTTAGAGAGCTGCTCCCTTTCCATTACAACTGGCCCGTGGCAGCAGAGGTTTCTCCTCTGTCTCTCCTCGGTCAGGCTGCCCGCTTCAGCCGCCGTGGCCCGTGCTCCGGCCCCGACGCCACACCCTCAGCAGGCGTGCCGGCACCCGCGCAGCATGAGCCAGACACACTTCCCAGGAGGCACAGCGCCGGCTCTGGAGGAGCAGCCCTCTAAAACGCCGCCGTCCCTTCCACGGACGCTGGTACCTGACACGTCGGGTTGAGCAGATCTGTAGGGAGAGCAGCGTCACTCTGCTTGGGTGACAATACGGCCGAGGGCCCATGTTTTCACGCTGAACTCCTGTGGCTCACGACGACCGATCTCTTTTTATTAAAAACACGTCCGCGTGCATGCCTTCCGGCATCAGAAGGGAGGGAGGATGAGAATGGACTTTGCTACCAAAAACAAAAGCAGTTTCATATATTTTTACTTGTTCAAATGATTTAGATGTTGCAGAAGAGATAGAAACAGCATGTTGGCTTTTATTGTAAAGATTGATGTGGACCCACCATTAAGTTTATTGCATTCAAAAATAAAAGTTTTGTGTATGAAAATTAATTCACTATTTCCTTTTTTAAAAAGATTTTATTTATTTATTTTCAGAGAAAGGGAGAGACAAAGAGAGGGAGAGAAACGTCAATGTGTGATTGTCTCTCGTACGTCCCCTGCTGGGGACCTGACCCACAACCCAGGCATGTGCCCTGACTGGGAATCGAACCAGCGACCCTTTGGTTCACAGGCCGGTGCTCAATGCACTGAGCCACACCAGCCAGAGCTAATTCACTATTTTCAACATACACAGTGTGGTGGACTCGTGCTGAGGTGGGTGCCCTCTGAGTGGGGTGCCAGGAGAGCCTGTGTTTTCCCTCTGTCCCCGCCAGGTGCCCCACGCAGGCCCAGGAAACTGAGCAGACTGAGGGGTGAGCCCTCTGCACCGTATTCATCAACACTCGTGTTTTGTGACTACTAACATCTGCCTCGCGGCTCTTCTTGGAGCCGGACCAGACAGGTGGGGGAAGCGTGCCTGCGTGGTGCCCGGCGTTCTGGGTGAGGTCAACTCTTGGTGGGACCTCGGGAAGCCGCTATCGACACGGCGAGGATGGGTCACCTGCTGTGTGCAGGCGGCCCGTCGGGACTCAGTGTGAACTCTGTCCTTGTGCAGTTTCTCTTCAGGGGGGCGGTCCAGGAAGTCTCCCCCGCTCCCGCCCCGTGCAGTCCGACCGGGAGATGAGAAAGCACGTCTCCCTGGTTGGCCACTGTGGTTCTATATGATAAGGGCAGGTGGCCGAGTCCCTCGTGGGACGAGACACAGGGTACACTCTGCTCTGCCCCCCGCCCCGCCAGGGTGCCCGTGCTTCAGCGGGGCAGGTGGAGGGCGCTGGAGACAGGCCTGGGGCCGGTGGGTGTGGGTATGGGTGCGGAGTGGCCCTGTCCCACCCAGCAGGCGTCGCAGACACCTCGTGCCGCCAGGTCAGGGCGTGTCGCTGCTCTGCGAGCCTCAGTTTCCCCCTCACAGCGTCGAGACTGGCTCAGCCCCTTCCCTGGGCGGGTGTGGCTGTGTGCGCAGTGTGTACATGGGGAGCGAATGAGATCGACAATCACGGACGTGTTCCGAACTGCACCTTCTTCCTATGCCCCGACCCTGAATCGTTAACCTGAGCACGCCTGTCTTCTTGTGCACCAGGGGCGTGTCGGGGAGCTCACACACATGCGCGCATGCCTGCGGGTCTGGCTCCGCCTGTGCGGAGCACAGACGCAGGCAGGCTGGCAGCTCAGGGGCGGTGCTCGTGGGGGGCCGGTTCTGCGTGCTCCTACGGGGGCCTCAGTGCAGCGGGCGCCCAATCCGCAGGCGCCCTTTCCTTCCTTACAGATGCAGAGTCTGGCCCCGCAGCAGCCCGCGACACTGCGCCACTAAATTCGCGTGGCAGTCCTGCCGCGCTCCCATAATCAGTGACACGGGATGATTTTCTGCTGCTGACACGGCCGCGTATCAAGTATGATAACGGTCACTCTGTCTTCGTCCCCGGCTGCAGGGTGACATCAATCCACCTGCCGAGCCGGCCCGCGAGGCCAGCCCTTCTCTATCTGTCTTCACAGAGCTGCCTGGCGTCTCGCAGGGAGCCTGGAATGACACCAGTCGATCACTCTCTGCCACTGCCGCTCCTGCGGGGGTCCCTGGGCCCGCCACTCCCCCACCACTCCCCCACCGCCTGTGGGAAACCGAGGCAGACCCCGGCAGAAATGCCTGCTCACCATCCGGGTGCAGCTGATGAGCCGACCACGCGTGGGAACGTGGAAGAAACAGATCCTGCACGTGCAGACGAGCTCCCGTGTGCTCCGTGGGGGACGAGGATGTGCTCCGGGGACGGGCATTACCTGTGCTGCGGTGACTCAGAGACGTCTATGCAGGGAACGCATTTCTGTGCAGGATGGGCGGCCACCTCAGAATATCTTCTCGGGTTTTTCCTGCGTTTAAAACAAAACCGGAATTCTTTGCTGGTGTAAATCCAGACAAGCAGAAATACGCCGTGTCTGGAATACGTAATGGTGATACTAGAGGGCAGGTCTCACCGCCGAGCTCTGGGTCACCAGACGTCGAAACTGTCAGAAACGTGGGGAGAGGACAAAGCTGGTGTCCCCTCCTCAGTCCTTCCTACTCTGTGATGAGGCTTTCTTTGCATGACCAAAGAAAACAAAGGCTAGAATCGTCCCTGATACATTCAGAAACATTTTTTCCAATAAGACAGGCTTAGGGTTAGCTGTGCTCAGAAAGGTGGAAATTGATTTGTGAATTTGTAACAAAAAGTATCTGTGGGATGTCTCCATGCGCATTTCAAATGGAAAGCTTTTCAGCGCCAGGACGCGTTGAAAAGTTTGGCTTCCTACCGATGCGCTAGCACACAAAGCAGTGAGAACTGTAGCGAGTTTTCGAACAGACCCTCCTTCAGGCGACCTTGGGCGCACCCCTGTGGGGTCGCGTCCCTGTCTCCAAGTGCACATCCCAGCTCTGTCTCTGAGGGGAGGCCGCGTCATCACAGACATTCTCCCGAGCCCCTCAGACGGCGTGGGATGTGCGGAGGGCGTCAGCGTCGGGTGGCGGCCTATCCTTGCAGGCCAGGCTCCAGGAACATGTGGATTATTTCCCTCAATACCAACCCTGTGTGCTTTCAGCTCCGTCTCTCCGAACCTCGGGGACAGATGTGCAGACAGATGAGCCCCATCCACAGGGCGGGGCGAGCCGGCAGTAGTCCCGGGTGCTGGTCAGCCCCTCGCCGCCGGCCCGTCTGCACATCTGTGGCTGGGGTCCGGCCCTGCTCGGCGCTCATGCGTCCGTTTTTCTCCTCCTTGCAAGCAGCACAGGACACGCAGCCCCCAAAGTGCTTCTTCCAGGTTTAATGTGGCTGTGATCTCTGCACCTGCACATGCGCACATGCACACATACACATACACGGGTGCACACATGCACACACGCACACACGCACACACAGCTCCGGGCGCCGCACTGGAAAGATGCACAGCGATGCCGACGCACAGAGAAGTCGGACCACGTGGCACGAGTGAGTCATGAGAGAAGGTCCCTATTGCCAAGAAAACAGCAGTCTCTCTGAGGACATTGGAACCAACGTGGGTGTCAGTCCACTGGGTTTTTAAAAGAGATAGAAAGTAACACGCAGGTTAACAACGGCTGCGCGCCTGGTCTCTGTAAAAGGTGTGTGAGCGCAGTTCACATCTCTCCCCACCCGGGCCATCCCCGGTCCCTGTGGCCCAGGCGTCTCTGGGCCTGAAACCTAATGACTGGTTTCTTCCCACCCCCCAAACACCCCCAGTTCAATCGTGTCCATAAACCCGGAGCCCGGCCCTCCCGGACCAGCGGGCGCAGGCTGTCCCCGTGAGATATGGCCCAATCATCGGCCGAAGTTTTCTGTGTCAGTTTTGATGTATCCGATCATCGCTGTAGGTTGTTTGCAGTGTCCAATGTTCTGTGAAGGTGGGCTTTTCATATCCTTTATTGTTTTTACTGACAAAAGGCAGCCGGGGCTTCTGCGGCGGCGTGAAATGAAGCAACAGTGGAAACCACAGATAATTTAACCCTCATACACCTGAGTGGGCCCCCGGTCCCGGTGGCCAGTTCGGGGAGGCCCTGATGAGCTCCTGCCCATCGGTCCGCCCTCCACCGCCTCGGTGACTGAACACGACCCCGCCGCCCACCCGCGGCCGTTCCTCCGGCTCCTGCTGCCCCACACGGGGGCCGCGCAGCCGCCTGTGATTCTGTCTCGCTGCCTCGCAGAGTCGGGCCTGACGCACAGAGAACAGAAAGGGTCCCTCCCCGGTGTGGGGGGGCTGCGGCGCTGTCCTTCCCGGTGGCAGGAACGGGGGGCACACATACCCCGCGTGGGCCCCTCCTCCCCAGGCAGCCGGCTCCCTCCTTGCTCGTCCTTCCTGCTTTTCTGGTTTGCATGGACACAGTCCACAAGCCTGGTGCTCCTGGCGCCCGGCCTGCCACCCATCCCCGGCACACGCACACAGGGGTGCCAGGCAGACACGCTCATGGACACACACACGGACACACACAGGCATGTGCGCCTGTGGAAGGCGTGTGAGTGCTGAGTGTCTGTATGTGGGTCACACCCATGACTGTGCCCTCACAATCGGCACACATGCACACATGCACACACACTCACACACATGCACACGCACAGGGTCTAGCTTTACGGTGAGTGACGTGGTGGCCACTGTTTCCGACTCAGAGCCACTCCGGCCAATGGGCCGGACACGTTGTCTCTGCTGCACAGAAGGAACCCCACTAACTCGGCATGTTTTTATCAAACAGCCACTCGAAGGAAGTGCTGCTGGAGGTCAGTGGGATGGGGGCAGGTCGTGGGCTCTGACCCACGGGGGGGGCTTGTGCGGCTTCTGTGCGGGTCAGAGAGCTGGCACGGAGGGAAGGCCGTGGGGCACAGCCGTGCCGGGCGGAGGGGACAGGGGACAGGACAGCTGGAGCAGCAGGGCAGGGGCCGGGTGGGCGTGCGCTCTGTCGAGGGGGAGGCTCTGTGGGTTCGAGGAGGTTCCCTTGTGCACGGTCGCAGAAGCCGGCAGCGAGGGGCATGCCCAGGTGAGGACACCGGCCAGTGGGACCTGGGGGCGGGACAGGAGACCGTGACCCTGCGATGGACTGGCTGCTTCGCTGACCATGGCCGGATGGGTATTTCCCGGGGTTGTTTGACTTTCGTGGGGTCAAGGCCAGGAGGACGGCTCTCAACACACAGCGAGTCCCGGGAAAACCCTGCTTTCAAGGCGCTTCCTCCTTGGAGGTGGGAAACGGCAGGAAACAAATGTGCCCGTAATCGGCGCTCACCCGCACGGCCGTGATGGCGCCGGTTGCTAATGAGACCTTTAAACGCGCAGTCGATGCAGCCGGCGTGCGAGACGTGTGGCGCTAATGTTACAATTAGAACATTGGCGTTTGCATTTACTGACTGTGCGGTGCTCACATTTGTGATCTTAACTTTGCCTTAACCGGTGTTTATGTTTAATTTCTTCTCCGTTTTTTGAAATAACAGAAAGACACAGACAGCACTTACCAGTGTTTGCATTTAAATGGATGATGCAGGCTGCAAAGTTGCCACCTCATTGAGCTGAGTAGCTGCATAGACTGGGGAGAGAAAGCACGGGCGGGGTCGGGGGGTCCCTGCCTCTGTGCAGAGGAGAGAGAGAGGTTCCCATAGGTACCGCCCCGCGCCGGGCAGGGGCTCCTTCCGCTGTCTGCAGGTCAGCTGCCTGGGGAGACAGGAGATGTATAAGAAGTTTGGACTGGGCAGAGAGGGACAAGGGGGAAGCGCTGGGTGACAAGGCTAAAATGGCATTTTTCACCCGATCGAGAACTCCTTCTAAACGCCGCAGGAAGCTTGCTGAATTGCTGAGCTGTGGAGGGTGGCGGCCCGGCACCACCCGGGTCTCCGAGCCGGTCGCCAGCCCGAGCTAGCACAGCCCTGACGGCCGGACTGAGGAAGGGCCGGCAGAGCGGAGGAGGCTGACGGAGAGGCTGCCCAATCCTGTGTGGCCACTGCAGACCCTCGGCCAGGGACGCAGGGGCAGGAGGTGTCGACACCCAGGCGGGCAGGGCACTTGCCAGGTGCCGCTGGGCGTCGTGTGACTGGGGGAGGGGCCTGCGCAGTTCTGACACCTCCCCTGCAGGCTGGGCCCTCCGGGAGCGGCTGTTGCAGCGACCGGCCGGGCACCAACCCCTGGGGGGCACCGACCACAGGGAGCCGTCAGACACCACCTCCGTCCCCACCCCAGGACTCCGGGACCTGGTGGGGGTTTGGGAGGAGAGGAGAGCAGGGCGGGAGCTGCAAAAACACAGGCGTGTGTGTGGTTCGGACGCTCGGCGGGCGTGGTGTAACAAAGCCAGCGCCCCAGACCGGTGCTTGTGCACTCATTTGCCGTTCTCAGGATTGGCTACAGGTTTCTACACGGGAGGCACCGAACTGTTTCTGCCAGATGGAGTCACTGGGAGCGCTGGCCCCGGGCTCCCACTGCACAGGGCGGATGGCGGCCGCCGGCCTTTTCGTGCTGGTCCCTCACACCGCTGTTTCCCTCGGGGTTGCGCGCACGACTCCAGGGAGCATCCTCGAACTGCTGTGGAGAAGGCAGCAGGGCCTCCGGCCGAGTCCAGGCTCTCCTCCTGCGGTTCCTTGAACACACGGCCGCGGGCAGGGTTATGTTCTGGGCCCTTGTTGTCCGTTTCCCATGCTGGGTCCCCGGGAAGATGCTGTTTGGGGACCCGGTGACAAATGAGCTCTGTAAACACCGCCCCGTTCCTCCTCTCTGCACTCGCCCACTGGGTGGACCCGCAGAAGCCCACATCCCGCCCCCCGGACGGTCTTGTCCATGAAGAACACGTGCAAGTGGCCAAAGGCCACCTCTGGTGGATGCGGGGTCACATGCTGAACCTGTGCCGGTGGCTGGGGGCCACCAGTGAGCTTGACCTGGGTGGGGGGCTTGGCCTGGGAGGGGCTGACTAGAAGGAGGGCGGCCGAGGGGGCTTGGTGGCCCGGGTGGGCTTGGGGCGAAGCCAAGGCCCTGGCTGACCGCAGAGAGGTGCCGGGTTGAGGGCCCGGCGTTTGGGGTGACTTGGGAAGACGCTGGGTGTGCTTTACTGGAAGGTGCTTGAGAGATACTCATGCAGTTTTGAACGCCCTGGCCTTAAAAATCGATGCTCATTTCACGTTCTTTTTTTAATTAACACAACACAGGTCAGGAGACACAGGCGTTCCATGAGGTCACGGTTGTGACCTGAGGGTCCCTCCCTCAAAGCACTGGCGGGGACCGGCAGGCTGCCTGCATCCAGGTGTCTGTTCTCACGTGAGCATCGGCCTCAGTTCCCGGTCTCCCTGGTTTCTGGATGTTTCTGTGGCAAGGTTGCCTCAGGAAAATATTAAGATCTGATTTATTCCTCTTCTCCCGGGACCCTCAGTGGGTACTTAATGTGAAATAGTGCGAGCGGTGTGGGAGGGCACCTCGCCCGGTGAGGCGGCGCCCGGGTAAATCGCCCGTGGTATTGGGAGCTCGCAGGTCGTTGACTATCCCAATTTAATTTGGGCAGTACAGGACATTTCTAATAATTAATACTGTAATAACACTTAATGATCTGCACTCATGCAATCTGAAAATCCGGCTAATGGTGCAGTTTTTAGTGATTGCACAAACAGCAAGTTTTAAATGCGTCCACGCTGCTACTTCAGCTCCCAGAGCCCCGCAGACGACCCCGCCCTGGGCCGTCACTGACCCCGGTTCCAGGCCTCGACATGGAACCGGATTGAAGACGGGAGAGCCTGGCACTCTAGCGCTTCCCCTGGATGGGGGGGGCACCAAAAATGGGGACACTAGTCCCTGGAGAGGGAGCAATGCACTGGGGAAGGAGGAAGCGTGTCAAGACGGCTCCGCAGACTTCAGTGGGACGGTGTTCGTGTTCGGGCCTGCACAGTGGACAGCGACCTATTGCCGGCCTACCGTCGGCCTGCCGTCCGTGGCCATGGACAGGACACGCCCTCCGAGACGTGTGCTCCAGGTGGCACGGCCTGGTGACGACCCGCCAGCGCTTCCCTCGTGTGCGGCGGCCATCGTGCGAACTCCCTGCGCGAGTTCGCGCACTTGCTCCCCCAAGTCCCGCCCAGAGCTACAGGCGGGCGGCTGGGCTCAGGCAGGTCGGGTCCCTTCCTCCAGGACAAGCGTGGCGATGGCCCAGCCACGTCGGAGCCAACGCCCTCACGCCCTCCACGCCTCGGCCTCCGGACACGGAGTGAAAATCTGTAAGTGTGAACGGAAGCGACAACCGAGACAAAAACAGCCTGTTGCGGCTCTTGCGGCGGAGGCTGGGCAGTTGCTCTGTCTGTTTTCAGAAAACAGCTTTATTAACGTCCAACTTCTAGGGTTCACGTCTGTCCTTACATTACAATACTTTTCTACAGCAGAAAAGTGACAAACACCATGATGCAGCTCTCTTACAGCAAGTGGGATATAATTCTAAGCGCATACAGGGCCCACCCAGCTACTGGCGTCACCTGGGCCCCTTGGGGGGCACCTGGAGCAGCCCCGGGGGGCTTCCTGCTGGCGGTGCCCCCGGGAGGGGGTGGGGCTGGCCTGCAGTCACAGAGGAAGCAGCACCTTCTCCAGCCCAGCCCAGAGGCCGCAGCAGGTTCGCCCCCGAGGAGCAGAAGAGGGGGCCACGTCGGCACATTTTAGTTTTCAATAGAGACGTTAGTTTCTAGGGAACCCGAGGGTCGGCCTGGGCCTGAGCCATGGGGGCCCCTCAGGAGCCCTTGTTCCGACAGTGAGACGTATCCTAGAAACTCATGCGTTCGTGGCTTTCTCTGCTCCAGCCGACATGTCCAGCCGACGGAGCGGAGACGGTGCCGTTCTTCCCGACCCGATTGCTGTGTATCCCAGTAGATGACACACTTCACACACACACAGTCTGATCCTTCACAGACAGACGCCGTGTAAAGCTTCTCACATTCAGAAGCATGCTGGTTTCTGTCCGCAGTTCTGTCGCTGATCGATGCATTTCAAGTCCTTGTCTCTAAAGGAGATCGGTCTTCATTCACACAGTGGAGGCTGTTGCGCCCACCGTGTCACGTGTCTGCGCTGCCGTCCCGAGAACCGTGGTCCCCACCACACCGTGGCTGGCGGGGTGTCCCGGTGCCGCGCTCCGCGAGGGTGGGATTTGAGGAACTGGAGGTCTGACGTCGAAGGGGTGATTCCCATCAGAAAGAACTTGACCAGGATGACTTTTCCCCCTTTCTAAAAAATTCCTTTTATACCCACCCCTTCCGAACACGTGTCTGAGGGTCTGTGTGCCCGGGACGCGGGCTCGCCAGCAATAACGTGCATGGAGAGTGGGAATCTGGAAGGCAGGTGGAGCCGACGCAGCCCCTGAATGTCAGTGGTGTGCACTTGCGTGGGACGCGGTCCCGACCCACTTCCACGGGGTCCTCCCAGGAGTTCGTTCGGGAACCGGTTGGAAGAGTTTGTCCAGGGCCCGGCCCTATCGGTGGCCGTGGCATCCACGCGAGAGTGGCGTCATCTCCGCGCCCCCGACCTCAGAGCACCATCTCCCCTCCTTGGACGGCTTCGGGGAGCTCAGCTCCTTTTCTATTGGTTTCAGATCCCTTTCAAGGTTAGATCAGAAAATTAGTAATTACAGTGAAAACTAATAACAGGAGAGTGTCAGGTTCGGCAGCAGAGACTCTCCCAAGTGGATAATTTCAAGGCTCCTTTGTACCGAAGGTTAAACAGCAGCGCCTTCTCCCCAGTGTTTATCTGCTAGAAATAGCGCCACGAGGACAGTGGGAAATCCGCCGGGCAGATGCAGTGCGCAGAAGCACGGTCAGGGCTGTGAGTCGGGAGGAGCTGCCGATTTCGACCTTGACCTCGGAGCATGCACTGACTCCTCCTTTCTGCTTGGACGTGTTCAGCCCGTGGCCTTTCCAGATGGACTTTCACGCCTTGTGTATCCAAGATTCAAATTCTTCACGTTAAGAATTCGTGGCATGTTCGGTGCAGAATTTACGTAGCATCTCTGAGAGGCCAGGACTTCCCCGGGAAAGACGGGAGTGAGTTCGTTTCACTGACCTGGGTTAACTCTGGCGTACGTGGCTGCTGGGCGACTGTGGGCAAGTGGTTCTGCCTGACCAGTCGGCAGGGTCTGACTCCCGAGACTGCGGCCAGGCGGGTCTCCCTCTGCCAGTGAGCAGGTGCATAGCCTCGCAGGTGAGTTCGGTCAGTCCCGCAGCCTCTCCGTGAGGGGTTGCCTCATGCTCTGGACATGTGTGCCTGGCGTCCTCCATGGCTGTGTCTTCCAGGGAGCCTCGTGTGGGGCCTGCGGGTAGGGACCACTGCAGTGCTGGGCTCGTCCGGGCCCATGGCTGCCTCGTACCCACAGTGAGGAGCCACTGGCCATTCCTCCAGCCAGGTGGCCAGCTGGTCAGCAGTATTTGGCGAGGCCCATGGCCGCCCGGGTGCCGGGAGCCAGGAGGAGAGACACGCTGGACGCAGGCGTCTGCTGTCTGAGCCCAGCAATGCCCTCAGGGCTGGGCTCCCACTGGACGGGAGGGAGCGAGCTGTTGGTGTCCCCCGGGGCAGTGGATGAGAAAGCAAAGGCATCCTGTGTTCGTGCCCCCAGAGCCCTGTGCCTGGGAAAGGAACCCCTTGCAGCCCAGGATCTACAGCCAGCCTTGGCCTCGGATGTGACCGGTCCAGACCCATTTAATCCAGCTCATCCTCCCAATGAGCAAACCGAGGCCCCAGAGCAAATGGCAGACTCCACGGCTCTCGACTCACAACAGGATTCGGAAGTGACGGTCAGCTGGTTGTCCCCTGCCGAAGGGCAGGACTCCACGTCCCCAGGAAACTCTGTTCTCTTCAGGGTTCTCTGCGACCTGTTCTTGGCCAGGTCTCACCCTCGGTGTGGCCATGTGGTCTGGCCGGCAGGGTCGGGGGAGCCCCGCTCAGGCCCCACACCGGGACCAGAGTGTTGCCCGGCAGATGGTGAAACGCCCTGCGTGCATGTGGGTCAGACGGCTCCTGTTTGGGTGTGAGTCACAGGAGACCCTTGGTGATACAACCCCCTGAAGAAGACCCCTGCAGCCCGTGTCTACTGTCACACAGGCAGGGAGGACTCAGCGGTGGCCCCGGTGGCTGCGGCCAGCGGCGTCAGTCCAGCGGAGCCCAGCTGATTTCCGGGCGCCCGAGCTGCTCATTTTTATGCCTTTTAAGATCTCCACCTGCAATCAATCTTCCCTTTGACCATCCACTCTGTTCTGCACGCGCCCCTGTGACACTCACCCGCGGGGGTTTGTCACCAGAGCCGTAGTTTCCGTAACGATCGCACGGGGGCCGTAGCACTCGACCGCTCGGACCCCGGACATCAGACACCGCAACGCAGAGCAAGATCATTTTTCATAACCTGTGTCTCCTTGTCAGCGTGTCATCGCCGGTCAGGGCTGCAAGATTGGCACGCGCCCGCCCGCCCATCCCCGCGCCCCCTCCCTGCTCTTTCATGCCGCTCTGCTCGGCCCCGGTGCTCACGAGCTGAAAATACCTTCTGTGGGAAGAAACACACACTTATTAAGATTACGGAGGGGCGCGCGGGAGATTTCCCCCAGCACAGGCTGACAAGCTGCTGGCGTGTTGTCATTTGTCATCGTACACCAGACCTGTCAGCTGGAGAAACAATTTCAATACAAAATTTCTGCATGAGATTACTCGGCCGGGGAGCCGCCAGGGCCTGCCCGGGCGAGCCGCTCCATGCCCTGTGCCGGTGCCGCCTCTTCTCCCTTCGCCTCCTTCTTTTTTTAATTTTGGCTGTGAAAGGTACTTAATGTACCAAAAACAATTTGCGCAGACATTATTTTACCCATTGCGAGCGCGCACGCCTTGCTGAGGCCCCTCGCATCTAACTGTTGCTAATCCATTCTCACGCTGTGCTCTTACGGCTTCATTTTACAGTTGAGGGGAGCAGAGCTCCATGCTGGGCTGGAAATGGGACCCTCGTCACTCGGGTCCGCAGAGTGCTGTTAGCCTGCGCGTGGCGAGCAGCTCAGTGCCGGCGCGCGAAGGCGTCTCTCCTCCCGCTGGACTTCTGGTTGCAGACTCGGCTGGTTTGGGTTCCGTGTCTCCAGGAAGCGGGGTACAGCCGCGGAGGGTGGCGGGGGGCGTGCCTGTCAGGAAGGGCATGACGCTGAGTGGATGGCGGTACACGGGCAGGTCTCGTGGGAGGAGGGCCCCCCCCCGCCGCCCCCTGGGCCGGGTGCTCCTCTCAGCACTGTGCTCTGCTCTGCGGAGAAGGCAGCGGAGGTTTTGTGGCTCAGGACTAGCCCCGAACTGTCCCGTGGCCGCCGGGTTCCCGGCGGGAGCCCATGGTCCCCACGGCCCGCGGGGCCGCCGCTGCGGTGGTGTTGCATCCCTGATGGCCTCCGCCCTGGTTTTCCGCCCCGTCAGGTTTTCGCTCAGCTATGGATTTGTTGTCATCGGCTCCTGATGATTCGGCCGACACCCCTGTCAGAAAATAAATTTTCCACTCCCCACTTGGCTGGCTCCATTCACAGGGTGTAACTCTGCCCTGAACGCCACTCTCCAGGCTGCTGGCGCGTGGGCGCGTGACGCCAGCCCTTCCCGGGGCTCCTCTCTCCTCACCCCCGCGGCCCCCGCGCCGCCGGCCCAGGCGGACGCTCCACCTGAGCTGCTGACCTCCACGTGCATCGGCGTTTATGCAGAATATTTGTAAGAAAGCACAGCTGAGCCTGGGCCAGGAGATGGAATTGGGTGCCAATCTCATTTCTCATGCACTTGAGTGGTTGAGAGTCTGCAAAATGCTTGCCTCACTGAGTCCTCGTGCAAAAAATAAATAAAATGACGGAGGCCAAGGGTAAGGCCAATGCACGAGCCGCCCCTTGGGTCCTGACGCGCGTTCCCCGCCGTCTCCGGGCCGGGTTTCCGTAGAAGCCTGGCTCTGCGGTCCCGCTCTGTAACGCAGACGTGGGGGAAAGCAGCCACCAGAACTGTTTGTTCAACGAGAGTCGTTGAGTGAGTTCTAGGTCAGCCGATGGGCAGCGACGGGGGTGCAGTTGCAGGTCAGGGGTCAGCCCGGACAGCCCAGGGTGAGCCGGGCTCTGTGGCAGAGGCTTGGAGGCCTGAGTCCCACATTGGGGTTTGTTCACCGTCTACTGTTCACTCAGAAGTCAGCACTGGGGTAATGGCTCCGAGAAATTCACCTTCTTCGTCTCTGCGTGGCCGGGCGTGGCCTCTGCTCACAACTCGCGGGCCCGGAGCCTGTCAGGTGGCTCCTGTGCCCTGTGGCTGGGGTGACGCAGTAAACGCAGGTCCAGATGCTCTCATGCAAAAGCAGGCCTTGGTCCCGAGTCACACTGTCACCGGTATTCGGGCCTGTGGATGCGATACTATTGGATAAGGGTTTCAAGTTGATGACACTCACGATAATTCCCATTTGTTTTCATTGTGACTTTTTCCTTTTAATACCATTTATGTAACACCAATCTAAGGCTCACCAATGTGATTTTTGGAAACAGTAACACACAGCGGCTTGGCCACGTGGCATCTGGCCCAGCCGCGAGAACGCCCTTTGTTCTTCTCCTCACGCCGCATTGTGAGACTGACCGCGGGCCAGGAGGGCGCTGCACGCGTGACGTTTGCGCTTCGGGCGACTGACTCCCGGGCTGAGCTGTTGCACTTGCAGGCAGCTGGCGGTTCAGCTCGGTGAACACGACGTGTCCCTTTAGCAACGCGAGGTGTCCAGGTCACCGGGCTCTCTGAAACGAGCCTTCCCGCTGTGTTGGGAGCGGGGTGCTGGAACCCAGGCATGGGTTCAGTCCTGCCGCTTGCTGGTTCTGTCCGCATCTCGGTGGGGAACTGGATGATCGGACCCAGCTGGCCGTCTCCCCCCTCCAGCTGCAGGTGGTGGTGGTGCAGCTCGGGTGTTGGGTTCCTGAAGAAATCGCCTGGAATTCAGCCGACACCAGATCATCAGCACGCAGCCCCATGGCCGTCGAGCGGGTGGGGACTGGAGGGGCGAGGGCAGCCCCTGACAGGTGTGGTTGGCGGGGAGGGAAGCAACTGACCAGGTGTGTCCTGTCCTCCAAAAGTGTAACAGGGTACAGCCGAGAGGGGAGCCCCAAATAGGGATTTGTAATGGGGTCCAGAAGAGCTTGGAGATGATCGGCTCCACACCAAGAGGCCACACCTGCCCTGAATGCTGGCAGCTGTGGCCAGTTGTGGGCAGAGCCAGAAATGAGGCTGCAGAGGAAGATTGGCGCTGGGATTTAAACCCAGGCGGGGCAGCCCTTTGGCGTCTCTTTGGGGACCATGTGGCTTTGGAAGTGCTCCTTTTTGCCAGGTGGATGGTGCCGGGAGCCTGAATCACAGACTTCTACTTCTTTCCTGAGTTACGGAACCCCAGACTGGGCAGAGGGAAAGGGAAGGACTGTGTGTGTTTATGGGTATTTGAAAGAACTTTAGTCTGTATAACTTTTAAATAAATAATAATCCCTTTCCTTTTCACCAGTCTCTGACATTGAGAGACGTCTTTCCTCTGGTAGCTGGCAGAGCAAAACTAGTATGGGGAGGAACCTCCGGAGAGAAAGGGGGGGTCTTTTATATTGTTCCGTTACCCCCCCCCCCAGTCTGTTCTGTAATAAAAGCGACGCCCTGTGCAGACAGGAAAGGCATCTCGTCCAGATGCGACCAGACAGGCCGCCGGGGGGGGGGGGGCCCTGCAGCCCGAGTGGGTGCGGCTTCCGTCCACGCCTCGCATGGGACTAACACCGGGTCCGTGCCCTGCACGGCACATGTGCCAGGCCGAGCAGAGGGCCGCGGCAGCCGCGGGTTTTCCCGGAGAACCGCAATTACAGAGCCGCGCTGCATCATCTGAGGCAGATTCATAGCTGAAGAATTCTTGAAGGAATGCCTACAATTACACCTGTGCCTCATTAGCTAAATTGATATTTGCCACCTTGGAAGGAGAGCAAAATAGACGCAGAAGATTCTTCCCGGAGAATCCAAAAAGAGCACAGAAAACATTAGCCAGACGGGGGGAAGATTCCAAATCCTCCCATGCGTATAAGGCAGAAGAACAAAGACACGGGCTTGCACCCAGGGGCCTCGAATCGCAAACACTGCATCCTACCAGTCGTCACGTGGGTGCCCTCCCTGCGTGGGTGATAATGGGGGGCTGTGCAGAGTGACCACAGGGGTGGCGCTGACCCCCGGGCACCCGCCCCCGAGGGTCTCTGGGCTCTGGTACCTGGCAGAGGCCCGATTTCCCCGGCAGCTGCCGGGCGCTGGCTGCCAGGCCTGGGCCGCCACGCCCCCACCCCGTGCCTTCCTTGCTGTGTCCTCGAGGACACCCCGCTGCGCTCCTGCGCGCTCAGCTCCCGGCTGTGCAGAGCGGTTGATGGGGAGCCCCCTGGGCCACGAGGGGTCATTTTCCTCGGGGCTGAGTCGGAGGTCCCGCCTGGGCAGGGCCCTGCGACTTGCGTCATTGAAACCACGGCAGCAGCGGGTGCAAGTTTGAATTTAAAGCAGAAACACGATGCTTCAGTGCGAAGAGCACTTTTGAAGCCGGGCCCCGGGGTCGACTTGGCTCCGCATCCTTTGCACCAGTCTGGTTGCTGCTGGAAGCCGCCCCGTACGGCATCTCCTCCGGGCGCCGACCCGACGCTCCGCCCTGGTCCCAGCCCCCCAGGTCGTCTCGGGGCGAGCGCGGGACGTCGGAGAGGTGCACTGTCCACAGACCCAGGGACTCTTCCTCCCCAATGTGTTTGTTTTCTTTAGGTGACACTTCTTTTTTTTTTTTTAATTTTATTTATTTTTTAGACAGAGGAGAAGGGAGAAAGAGAGGGAGGATCAGCAATGTATGGTTGCCTCTCACATGGCCCTCACTGGGGACCTGGCCTGCAACCCAGGCATGTGCCCCGACCGGGAATCGAACCGGGATCGTCTGGTTCCCAGCCCGCGCTCAATCCACTGAGCCACACCAGCCAGAGCTAGGTGACACTTCTTAACCTCCTGGATTTACGTCAGACACCCCCAGGCTCCTCGTGGGACAGCAGCGTCACACGGAAGAGTCAGCTGGTGACAAATGACACAAGCTAGTTCGCACCCAGCGGTGTCTGCAGGTCAGCCTGTGGCTTACTAATCTCCACGGCATCTACGCACATGCCACATGGGTGTCATCCAGCTTCTGACACAGGCAGGTGGTGACGTCTGTCCTCATGAATAGCGCGACTTCCCTCCCAGCCGCCGCCAGGCTCCAAGACGACCCTGTGCTCTGGGAAACCTCCTGCGTGTCGCTGCCTTGTGTTCATGCGCCCACGTTTGGGAATAAAGAACAAGGAAGTTGTGTGAAGAAGAGTCGGTAAAAAATAAAACACTAAGGACACAGCATTTGTAGACTGTCTCAAATCCTGAAGGTCATTGCTAGGGCCATGCCCCGCCCCGGGTGAGGAAACGGTCGAGGGCGGCACACTTCTCTGCACCTGGACCCATCGGACCCCCGGCCTGAGGGCTGTGCTCCCCCCACAGACCCCGTGTGTTTGCGGGTGGCGGCGGGCGGGGGACGTGAGGGAGCAGACTGATGCGGCTACTGACCCAGGAGGCTGTGAAGTCCCTCCTGTTCATTTCAAAGCTTCCAGCCAGTCACTCAGTGAGTCTCTCTGGACACAGGTCCCGGCGGGAGGGAGACGAGAGAGCGGAGTCACCAATGAGAGCACGGCAAACAGAACCAACGCTCGCTGAGGCTGTGAAGCCAGAAACGGGCCGGACCCAGGAGGGGCGCGAGCACGCATGGGACGAGGGAACCAGGACACCCGAGAGTGTCAGAGGGTTCTGTCATGCCGCCTGCCGTGTGGGCGAGGTGTGTGGTGCGCCAGGCGCCAGGCGAAGCGTGCCCCGCGGACGGCCTCGTTCGACCCTCCCCAGGAGCCTGCGTTGCTGGTCACAGCACCAGCGACTGGGGGTCACTCTGCTCTCCTCCAGCATCGGCTCCTCCTGAGGAACAGAAGCTTACCCCAGCCGCCATCCTACGAGGCGGACACACAGCCACACTCCAGGGCAGCAGGTGTGCCCGGTTGTGACGCTGTCTCTTGGGCAGACAATGCTTCTGGGCAGAAGCCCACCCTGAAGGTGTAGGAGGCATGGTGAACCTGCGGGCGTGGGGCCCAGAATCTACTTCACAGGGCCTGAGGAACTCAGTCTTTGTACCTGCGTGACAAGCCCCTACCTGCGGGGTTCTTGGTACAGACCAGCGAAAGAAAGACTAAACAAAATGATGCCGGCAATGAATGACCCAGAGAGGGAAGGACCGAGGAGAGGCTGTGTCAGTTGTTGGCCCCTGCAGCTGGTTTGGGGGTGCCACCGGAGGCAGGCGACCTTGTTAGAGCCTTGGCTGAAATAGCGAGTGATTCTTCGCTGATCTCTGAGGTGCGCTCCACCTGCGAGGGAGACGCCCCGTCTCCACTGAGAAGCGGGCGTGGCAGCCACAGCCCCGCGGACTGACTTTCCGTTCTCAGCTGGGAACGAAAGGGGAAAAGGAGTTTCCTGGCTGAAAACTGATAAAAACACACACACAGAGTCATCTGGAAACTGCCACTCCTACCGCATCCTTTGACATTTTCGACTGTGTGGACAAAATTCACCGTCAAAAATGCCCCCGTCTCCTCGACGTTTACAAAAACCAGAGCTCCTGGTCCGTGTCCAGAGCCCCCGCAGGAAGCGAGAACTTGGGCCGCGATAGCGGAGAGGAAAGCGTGTTTTCTGAGTTGGACGGGGCTTGGAGAGGTGGGGGGGACGTGGCTGCACGTTGCTGCCCCCCCATGTCCACGTGTGCGAGGTCCGTCCCAGGGGTCCTGGGAGCGCTGTGCCCGGCGCAGAGGCCCAGACGTGCAGCTGCGGGCTGTCCCTGGCGCGCGGGGACCGTCCTTCCCTCTGCTGCCCGGAGATGCGGCTGACAGCCGGGCTCCATCACTGCGATTAATGGGTTAAAACTTGACATGTCTTTAGTGTTTTCGGTTTTATTTCCTTTATCAGCTTGACTTTCCTGTCCCCAGCGCTCTTGCTATGTATTCTTTTAACAGCACACCTCTCAGGGTCCATTGGCTGCCAGTTACCTTGACGGTGACATCAGCCAGGCCTGGGGTTTACCTTTGACCTCACGGAGGCAGCAGATGGGCCCAGTAATAAATCCCGATTTCCTCGCAGAGGAGCCGGGAGCTTGGAAAGGCAGGGATCCAAGTCGGGACTCTCGTTATCTGCTGTGACAGGAGCTGTGAGCCCCGGGGAGGGGGTGAGTGGCAGGCGGCTCAGCCAGAAGCGTTCCCCCTCCCCCTTCCTTCTTCCATCCCCCTCCTCTGCCTCCTGCTTCCTGCCCGCTTGGTTCTGCATTGGACACACGGTCGACACTCTCTCGGTTGCAAAGATTCACTGGGGCTCAGTTCTCAGCGAAGGACCGCAGCGCGGCCTGCCCCGGGCGAAGCCCACACTCTGCGCTCCTGCCCTTGGACGGTCCCTATGCTCGCACCGCCTGGGCCTCCGGGAAGCACCTGCCCCGCACGGCGCGCTCTCGGGTTGCGGCCCCCAGTCTTGCTGTTTCTGCTTCTCTGTGATCATGTCTGTGCACGTGTGCGAAGCACCAGCAGGGCCTGGATGAGTTCCCCCGGCACAGTGTGCGGCACAGGGGTTCGGGTGAGAAGATTGGGGATCGGCGTGCACCCAGGGAACTGGTTTTAAAATCCTGAGATAGAAACAGGAAATTACATGTAGATATATTAGCATTATAATTCATATTTACTTGTGACTTTTGAAATTGAGTCATGATTTAATACAATTTCAAAAATGTCTTGTGAATTTCTCGGGCGAAGGGACCGCAGGTGGCAGGTCACCAGAAGAGCCCCTGACGTGTCGGCCACGTCCCAGCGCCGGAGAGCCTTCCGGAGCCACCCGGCTCCGCAGGATGTCCCACTGCGTGCTTTCTCGTGTGAAGCTTGTGTTTGAAGCACTGCCCAAAACGTCGTATTTTTAAAGGACTACCCAAAACACTACATTTTAAAAGGATTTTGAAAAGTCATGAAATAGCTATTGCTTTTGTGAAAGTTTTCCCCATTGTTCCATTCCTTACTAAGGTAAAAGCTTTGATGTCCTATTTATGAAACTACTTTCCCCTTTATCCCCATAATTTCCGTGAGAGTAACAGCGTCTGATAAGACCCGGGCCTTGGCACGGGCGCTGCACGGGCAACCCCGGAGCAGAGCTGGGGGCCAGCGTGGCCTGTGAGGACTTCACCACATTGTCCTGTTAAAGTGATGAATTGTCCCTGGGGCAAGAAAACACGTTTTGCGAGCACAAGCTGGAATCACACCTCAGCACAAAACTGTCTTGTCACCCGATCAAAGTTACGTTTCCTGCATAGTAGAAAGTTAACTTATAGACAAAAAGTTAGCCAACGGAACATCGTTTTCAGGGTCACTTTTCCTAGCTGTTTGCTCACAGATGTTTCCCCGTGCTGCTCCCCGTTTCTCTCCCGTTGCTGAGATGCAGTGGGGGGACGGCAGAGCATCCCTGGTGCCCACACCGCCAGGCTTGCTCGCAGCCCTCATGTGTGTGCCGATGTAAGAAGTCGGTGAGTGCGGTCGCGCCGAGGAATGACGTCCCAGCGGCGGTGCACAGCCACACCCAGCAGCAGAGACTTCCCTGCTGACACGGAAGCAGCGGGCCCCGAGGAGTCGGCTGTGCAAACACAGCGCTTGGTTGTTTATCACACGTGCGTGAGACGGATGTCTTAATTGGAAGTCGGAGCAACGTAAAAGCCGTTGGTGTCCTCGGTCGTGCAGAGCTGCAGGAACTACGCCAGTTCCGGTGGAAATTTGGAGCTCCCCGCTTCGTACACAGAGCTGGGGCCTGTGTGTTGTGCATTGGGTCCGTCTGAAAGTGTGTGGTTGTGCGGGTGTTCAAATTGTGTTTGCCTTTTGCGTACATATCCAGTTTTTTTAAAACATACCCAGGTGGGTTTTTTTTTTTTTTCGTTTTGCCGAAACAAAAACAGCAAACAACCCAAGGGCTAAAGTGCTAATTATCAGTGTCTGTGCGAGCCTCCCCAACACGCCGCGGCCGTAACCCCTGGAAAAAGTCTGACATGTTATAAACTGTTTGCAGTAGCGCGAGTCAGCAAACACCGCGCTAGCGGCAGCCCGCCAAGTGAGGCGTGTGGCGCATACCGAGTGCCGGCGCTGAGCAGTGCAAGGCCGGGGGACCCACGAGGCATCCTCGGTGCCATGCAACCCCAAATGTCTGCATCCCTAGTCGGTGGAAAGCACCGCATCACCGGGGGAGTCGGGAATGGTGGGAAGAGTGAGGGGCGTCCTCAGTTCCCTTGTCTAGTGTGTGCACGCGTGAACATGTGGGTGTGCGCGCACATATAAACACATGGGTGTGTGCGTGCAGTCCCGCAGAAATGTCTGCATGAGCACTGAGGGACGGCAGCTGCAAGTGGTACAGGGAGTTGGTCTCCTCCTCCCTGCATCAGCCCGAGGTGCTCAGGGGCCGTGGTTGCGACCAGCGGCAGTTGCGACGGGCCACCTCCCTGGTCCTACCAGGAAGGCGGCGGATCTATCCATGTGGATATTCATGGAATATCTACCTTTCTCTTCATTTGTTTTGTCCTTCAAAATTTAAACCTATTGGGTTGCCCGGAAAAAGTGTTTCATTTTTTCTGGACAATGGCTTTACTAGGATTTTGTTGTCTTTAACTTCATTCGAAATGGTTTTGCTAGATTGTATTGTGATGGCTGTCCTATCAGCCTGCACTAAAAAAATGATCAAAATTGGTGAATTTTTGTGCAGCCATTTTAATACTGAAGAGATGAGCAACATTTTGGGGTGTATTATACTTTATTATTTCAAGAAAGGTAAAAAGTGGTTTGCAAAGTTTCTTGGCACTATTGACATTTTGACCAAATAATTCCCTGCCGTGGGGCTGCCTGACGCGTTGGAAGGTGTGGAGCAGCGCCCCCGCCGCCCCCACCAGCAGCCAGCAGCAGAGACAGCTGATACACTCCAGGTATCCAGGTCATAAAGTCTTATCCATAAAATGAAAAATGTGTCTTTTATTCTAAAGAAAAAAACTAACCAGACTTTTTGGCCAACCCAATACTAGGATGCTGACATTTTCTTACTGGTAACAGAAGTATTCTAGAAGATATTTGTTACTATTTTTTTTTAATGCCACACAGTTTCAGATGAATTTGAAACTTATTTGACTATTTTTGATCAGTGAGATTTGTTTTAAATATACCCTGAAAGATTCAACTATGCAACAACTGATGATATTTTGACGGCGTTCATCCAGTTCTATCCACAATTAGGGGGCCGTCATGCGAAACACGGGGGGGGCTTGACCCGTCGCTGGTGCAGATGCGTCTTTAGTTTGTGGGCAAACCTGGGAGAGGGAAGAGACATTCTCTAATTTTCAGGTAAGTTTACAGGTAAAATAATGCAACATTCTTGATCCTTTTAGGCCGGCTCTTTTGTGACGTAAAAAAATCTAGACGTCAACAGAACCTGGTCTGATTTCTTTTTCTCTTCTGTTAAGATTAGCAAATGCTGGATGGTGGGAAAGTCCAGAGAAATGCCAGCTGAGCGAGTGGATTGACCAAGAAATGGCTGACCGTCTCCAGTGTGAGGAGAATATTCTCCGTAAGCAAAGCTGGGAGGGAGTTTCTTGTGGCGACGTGGTCGGTCCTTTGTGAAGGGACCACTAGCATTCACAACACCCGACCCCTTGCCTTTCGGGAGACGTGGGGAGAGGCTGACCCAGGATGGGGGGGGGTCCCCGCATCTGTGCGGACTTATGGACTTAGGAGATGATGGTGTGAGACATATGGTTTAATCACAATGTGCTTAAGCTCTTCTGATCTGCTTAGGAATTTATTTTTCCCTCTAATCGATTCATCGTTCCTCTAATTCAAGTCATGGTTTATGTTTCCTAAAAGAAAACGTGAATATCTGTGCGTATATATATTTATACAGCAAACACAACTTTTCAAAGTGCCACTGAGTAGAAAGAGGACGTCTGAGGGCTTAAACAGCAGACGGTCTGGCTTTGATGCCGTGTGGACAGGGGACGTGGGCCGGGTCCCGGGAGTCTTGTGCGTGGCACAGTGATCCCCAAGGCGGGTGACGGAAACAGCAGGGGCCGCCGTAAATTCTGTCTTGATGTTATCACATGTGTGTCAGTCTTTTCCTCTTCATGTCCCCAAAACTCTGTGCTCTCATCAGTCCTGACAAGTCCCTTCTTTTCTTAAAGATTTCATTCATTTATTTTTAGAGAGAGGGGAAGGGAGGGAGAAAGAGAGGAAGAGAAACATCCACGTGTGGCTGCCTCTCCCACGCCCCCTACTGGGGACCTGGCCCACAACCCAGGCACATGCCCTGACTGGGAATCGAACCCCTGACCCTTGGTTCGCAGGCCAGCGCTCAATCCACGGAGCCACACCAACTAGGGCAAGTCCTTTATTTTTAGAACAGACTAAAGTGAGTGATACGAACTCAAGTGGAGTGAGGTCATGGGGGGCTCCTCATGTTTCGTGTTTTGGGGTACTAGCAGGGTCTCCCTGTTTCCGTGAGCTGAGCGCCTGTGAGGTTGCGGCAGCTGGGCGGGGGGCAGTGGGGCCCTGTGCCCCCAACAGTAGCTCGGGCCAGCACCATCACTTCCCCACACGCAGGACCAGCTTGCCCCGGTTTCGGTGAGGAAACCGTAGGTGCCGACTAGGAATCCGCGAGCGAGGGCAGCGAGGACCGCGTTCACAGGAGCTCACTTAGGAACTGCGGGTGTTCTGATGCTCTGGGCAGGCAAAAGCGTGTTGACTGATGTGCGAGTGGAAAATGATGCAATAATCATCCTGAACTGTGTGTTTCATGTCCTCACAACTGAGACCCACACTTGCCCCGCCCTCTCCTGCTGACGGTCCCCGGCTGGGGACCCCACAGTTTAAAAAAATCCTCACCTTGTTCCTGCGGCTTCTGACAGCGCGAACCCACGGCGTCATGGCTGCTCTGGCATGTGGGCACGCTGTCCTTGCCAGCTTTGCAGAGAGGGTGGGGACCGATTCCTGCCGCTGGCTAGTTGATGTGAGTGGGTCACGGCCACCGGGGACAGATGCATGGTGTCCGGCTCGGAATTGAAGTGTGGTGATCGAACCATTAAGTCCTGGAAACACTCAGACAGGGTGGCTCTAGGGGAAACGGTGAAGGAGAAACACCCTTGATGTGCGGTCTGAGTGCCTGGGGGGCCGGTCAGCTGCAGGGACAGACCGGAGCCCGACGGAGCCTCATGTGGGGACAGACTCAGGGCTGCACGTGTTATTCATGTCCCCCACCATCGGCGTTTTTCATAAACCTCTTTCGTAGGATCGGGAGCTCTGGGTTTCAGGAGGCAGAAGGAAGTGTGATGGCCATTTCGGGCACGTCTCTCTTCTCTCTTGCACAAGGCAGCTGCAGAAACTACACCCGAATATTTAGAAAGCGTTGAGCACAGACAGGAAATTCAAATGACTCAGTTGTCTAGTTCAGACAGTGCCAGAGTCTCAGCAGATTGGAGCCACCTGTGGACAGGGGGCAGGCGGGGTGACAGCTCCTCAGTGGGGGTCCTGGAGCCGCGCCTGGGTCCACCTGTGCCCCTGAACCCGGGTTGGAAAGTGTTCTCAGCGTAGGGAAGCCCAGGGCTGTGGTTTCGCCAGAGGTACTGTCTGCAGCCTGTGAATTCCAAGAGGAGAAGAAAGCGACTTTCGGGAGCAATTGCTGGGGAGCTCAGGGCACACGCAGCCTCTGCAGCCAAACCGCGCTCCGTCATACTTCCATCTCCTTAAGTGGTTTCCATATTGACCGATTGATTCCAAACTCATTCTATGGAAATCTTGCTGTGTAATTAGATGGCCTTCCAGTACCTGACGGCCATGCTTTTCATTAATAATAAGTGCTGGCGTGGGAGGGACGCGGCTGCTCCGAGTTTTCAGAGGCCGCGTCCCAGACAGTCGATCAGCGGCGGAGACAGCCCATCTCCGCAGCCCGGGAGCCGCGCGCGTGGCCACCCCATCAATTAGGAGCAAATGGCCGAGGAGAGATGTATTCTTAGCATCTGAGTAAATAATGGAGACGGATAAATGAAATTTACTAAATCAAGATGAAATCCATTTCTGAGCGTGTGGCAGCCTGGCTCTGGCGCGGAGGAGGGGAGGGCATCGATCAGCCAGCCGCCAGCGCGGACGCGGAGCGGAGGGCCCAGTCGAGGTGCTTACACGTGAGTTAACGCGTGTTCGAGGAGGACGGATGAGAGCAAACTTCTCTCCGGGCCCTGCTCCCATCCTTTCTGCTTGCTGATGGATTGTGCTCTCTCCCAACCTTCCTTTCTCCTGACGAGATGATGCTAAAAGTCCGTATGGATGAAAGTTCGAGGTGTTCTTAAGATGCCCTAAGAAATCCTCAAAAGGATCTTTGATCAGCTTCAGATAAAAGGTCTCCCCTCAGGTGTTGCTCCAGGTTTGCGCCTATATTTTATGTGTGGGCACGCAGGCATAGTTTTTGGTTACTTTGGAGAGGAACCCCAACAGGAGGTACAGGAGACTGTACGAGGCTCCTGCAGAACCAGGTCGGGCCCCAGGCTGGGGTTCGGCAGAGGTGGGAGACAGAGGGCCCTGCCTGGACCCTGCTCTGGACGCCCTGCAGTGTGGACCGCGCCCGGCTTGGATGGCGTGTCGGAGAGGCAGGACCCACGAGACGGGTGTGCACAGCGATGTCATCAGCGGAGGGAGCCGCTTCCTTCCCTCCAAATACAAACTGGGTTTTTAGCGGCAGGGGATAAGGGACACCAGGTGTCAGCTCAGAATTGGTTGTTTTTCTGATCCGTCTGTGAAAGAATAAACGCCCCCTCCTCCTGCTTCTGCGGCTGGGCACCCGGGCGCAGGGCACCCACCCAGGCAGGCGGCAGGAGCAAATGTGTTTCTATGGACCAGCGCAGAAGTCAGCCGCCCCTGCTGTTCCTGCTTGGTGAATTCCGTGAGCAGGACACTCAGGAAATAGGGCTCACGCCCCGTGTGGGACAACCACACGCAAACCGGGTCATTGTGGCCATTGTCCTCCCGGTACAGGGGAGTGGCCGGGGCTCGGCTGCGGGCGTTGGGGGCTCGGTGTCTTTGCCCATGTTTACACAGCTGTGCCCGGGTTTCCATGACTTTCCCTCAGCTGATGCCGCACCCGTCTGGAAGGGAATGGACATGGCTCGGGGGGCCGCTTCCCACTTCTCCAGGGGAGGGCGCAGCTTGGTGCTTGTGAGTCCCCTGTCACCATGGAGAGAAGAACTCCAATGTCTTGCCTTAGAAGTTCTGCTGAGGCAGAAGCCCCAAGCCAGTCACAGCCAACATGCAGAGCAGCAAAGCCCGAGTCCCCAGGGAGTGGGACAGCCCGGCAGAGACCTGGGCGCCCGTCCCTGTCACAAGGAGCCTCTGCTTCCTTCCAGCAGCACCCCGGGAGGCCCAGCTGGGGAGGAGAGGCAGAGCTCCTGGTGGCTGTGGGTGTCCCCTGGGCGGATGTGGAGCTGGGACACGACGGGTCTCCCCCCTTGCCTCTGCTCCTGCTGTTGTCACGATGGTTTTTATTCTTGGAGTCGTTTGCACCGTCACCATTACATCTAGATCAGAGGGGAAGGGTGAGTGGAAGTGGCCATCACCCCAGATCCTTGCTGACAAGCTCGCTCTGCTCAGGATGTCCCAGAGCAGCTGGCACAGGCCCTGTGTGTGTGTACGTCCACATGTGAGTCTTGAGGGGGTGTGTGCGTGCGTGAGGGTGGGTGTGCTGCCAGCCTGGGGGCAGGCTCGTGTTCTGGAAGGGACGGAGGGCAGCAGGGGAGGTTCGTCCCATGCACTCTGTCAGCGCAGACACGGTCTCCCTGTTCTGTCCTCTGCTGACCAGCTGGGTGGCCTCAGACCGCTGAACCTCTGGAGACATTAGTTCCAAGTCGGCAGGGTCAGAGCAGCGTCCACGTCACCGATGGGCCCATTAAGTCCAGCAATGGCGGTGGCGCTCAGCACACGCCCGTGCGTCTTCCTGCTCATTCTCTTTCCCCACTTTTGCCGCGCACGCGCAGGCAGATGGCTGGCCACCACAGGCTGAGGATGGAGCCTACGCCTTCCCTGGGAGGCAGCGAAGCCAGTGCCAATGCCCTGCAAAGTCCGAGTGCGCCTTCCTGCAGGTCCAGCCCCCGCCCTTGACCTTGGCCCATCGGGTCACACAGGTGTGGGTCATAAGTCACCCCTTCAGTTACGTGTGGTGAGTGATGGTCAGATATTTACCCGAAACACCTGTAGCTCTGAGATGCCAGGGAGTGAGATGTAGAGCTTAAGTTGGGTGGTTTTCTTTAAGCATCGTTTTAAACAAGAACGTGCTTTTCTACAGATGCCTCTGTGTGGAAGACAAGTTAACCCTTGAACGACACCACTCTGGGTGCCACTTTTATGCCTGAAATTCCAAAGAAATGTGCCTTTTGCCACTTTCCATGCTGAGTGAGAGGGCGTCCAACACCCAAGGCAAAGAGCAAGACGGTTCTCAGCAGGTCGGAGCTTCGTTCATCCAGCTCAGACTCGACGGTCCTCAGAAGGTGTGGACGTAGAAAACGGGAAATATTAATTGAGGGAGGGAATACCTGTGATGTTCATGAGCGAGTGTGGCCTTAGGCAGCCCCCGGGATGCTTCCTCAGTTTACCTGATGTGTCAAAGGCGGCTGGCCAGGAGCTGTGATGAGGGTGGCCTCTCCGTGTATGACCCGTGGGCAGCCCGGGCCATGGCGAGGGACGGAGCCGCTCCAGACCACAGGCCCCGTGTGACACAGCCATGTGTGGGCACCAAGAGCCAGGCCGCTCTGCCATTTATTACATATTTTAACCAGGAAGGAACATTAAAGGGACCTTCCGATTAGGAACACAATCGAAAAACCTCTAAGAAAGGAAATATCTTATTAATTCATTAAGTCAAACTGCTTGTATCTACACTTGTATGACTAGAATTATGGTTCATTAACTTCATTTCTTTATATGAGTTAATTAGCTCAGAGGAGGCCAGAAATTAATTACCAGCTTATATAGTTTGTGCAGAATGGCGTTCTGTTTATTTAGTCTCTCCTATTAACTTTTAATCCCTTCAAACAATAAAAGAGGTAATTAGTATTTTATAAACAAAAATGAATGCAAGAAAGGCAGATAATTTCCCAAATCCCGACGCTCCCATGAGGACCCGGGAGCCACTGGTCGAAGGTGCGGACCTGCTCGGTGTCGGCTCCAGGCAGGGGAGGCGGCGCTGGGTGGTCCTGGGGGGCCGGCCCTGCCCACCATCAGAGGACGGATGTTCAGAGACATATCACGGGGCGACACTTGAGCTTCCGATGTCCCCGTGGTTTGCAAACAACCGCCCATGTGTTCAACTACAGTTCTGGAACTCACCGCAAAGACCTTGGAGGGACACTGATAGGAAACAAAAGCACAGAACTCCGCTCACGTGGCTGATGTCCCGTGGCCTGTTCTCACCCTGGTGCCGTTGAGATTTGAAAGAGAGGCCAACTGGTGTCGTGCCTGGGACACGTCAGTTCCTACAGTGCCTGGTGCAGGTGATCCCTCTGAAGGAGCGAGAGTCGGATGCATGGCATCAGGACGGACACACACTGACCACGTGGATGCGTGGCATTGGGACAAAGACTGACCACGTGGATGCGTGGCATTGGGACGGACAAAGACTGACCACGTGGATGCGTGGCATCGGGACAGACACACACTGACCACGTGGATGCGTGGCATCGGGACGGACACACACTGACCATGCAGAGTGTTTCAGCACCAGCATTTTCTGAAGTTGTGATTGTTACATAAATCCGACACTTTGGGGATTTTCATCGCCTGTGTACTGAGCCACTTTCTAGCCAGACACTTAATGAGTTACAGGAGTTATTTAATCACTGTGTTTTGTTAGCATAACATTAATATTAATTAAATGTTCATTAAAAAAAATTGGATCTTTAACAGCCTGCAAGCAGGGGCTGCAGGCACAGCACCGCCCACGCCTCCCGCCCAGCAGGCCGCCGCCCCCCGCGATGCTCTGATCAGACAAACTTACATCCCGGTTCTGTTCCTGCACACCATTTCCTTCAGAGCAGCGACCCGAGCCGCAGAGGTCGGCGGGGCCTGACTTCCCTGAGCGGACACAGCGGGAGCCCCTCCACCCGGGGAGACGGACTCTGCCGGCTGTGCACGCGTCCCTGTCCAGACAGGTGCTGGCGGGAGGGAAGTCGGAGCATACAGGGGTCCACGCCTGCCGACAGCGTCGGGGGGAAATAGGGCCAGTGTCCTCGTTTCCCGGTGGGTCGGGGGGGGATGGAAAACCACAGGGGGCTTCCGAAGGGGCTATTGGAACCCAGATGGAGACTGGAGCGGATGCCCCCTCTGGGGAAACGTCTCACAGGAAAAGGGTTTCGGGGACGTCAGCACCTCCGACCATAACACGGGGTCGGCCCGAGTGCTGTGGGGGGCATCCACATCCACATTAGAGAGGTTTGAATCATCAGGATGGGTTTTAGCCCGCGACAAAGCAGGTTTACCTTTCTGGGCAGGCTCTGCCCCAAGCTCTTCTGCCCCACGGCCCTGGTGCAGGATGGCTGCCCCCGCCGCCTTTGCCACAGGTGGCCGGGGTCCTCACCGCGGCACCAAAGCTCCGATGGCTCACAGCTGGGGGCCCCCAGCGGCACTGGGTGAGCGAGGACAGCTTTGGAATGGGCGGGACCAGGAACTCTGCACGGGACCAGGGACGCGCCCTGGGATTGCCAGAGCTCAGAGTCTCCGCACATGTGAACCCAGAGAAGACGCGTGAGTGCGTGTTCCTGAGAGTCCTGGGGGAACCGACAAAGACAGCGGGTGTGTGTGTGTGCGGCTGGATCCCTGCTGGGGAGAAGGCGTGGACGCGATCCAATCAGAGGAAGCGGGGCGCCCACTGCACTGCCAAGCTGCTGCACCCACGGCCGTCACCACACGGGGCAAGTGTGCGGGTACAGAACTGCAGCCAGGCACCCAGGACAGCTCCCCGTGCGTCCTGCCCCACGGGAAGCTCGTCTCTGATTGGGCTTCCGGGTGAACTGGGGGCGGGGCTCGGGGTGGGGCCCAATCCCGCCTTTCCACCCGAGGTCTCTGGGCCCCACTTCCGCGTCGCTATCCCTCTCTTCCTGTCCCCTGGGCTCCAGGGGCCGCCCGCTGTCCCACACGTCCCTTCCACGCCTCCTCCCACGTATTTGTTCCTCTGAAAACAGCGGTGTTTCGCACTCTTTCTGCAGTGCATTGATTCTCCATCAACATCCCCACACGTCCCCGGAGGCCAAGCTGGGCTCCCAGCCTTTTCTCTTGTCTGGATATTTCCCGACAAAATGGGAACCAGAGAGAACGAAGAAGAGGAGAAAACGAGAGACCCATCCGCGCTCAGTCCGCATGTGCAGCCCTAGAGAACCGCCTGGCGCCCGAGCGGACTCACTCCCTGGGGCGGGGGGGGGGCTGAGCACGCGTGGGCCCCCAGGCTGCGGGCTTCCCGGGGACATTTCCACTGTGAGAACCTCTGTCCGGGTCGGGTGATGACAATAAGGCCGCAACGAGCCAGCTGGATTCCACTGGAAGTCGCTGTGGTTTGTGGGTAAAATAATAGGTTGATTGTTTTTCTTACATGACTGACATTTTTCCGAATTCACAAAAACCCCTAAAGCAGTGATTTTCAGCTGGTGTGCTGCATGAATTTTTAAAACATGTAACACCTGCCAGAGGCACTGACCTCTCTTCTCTTAATTGTCAAATAAAAAAGTGACCACAGCCAACACGACAATAGCCGTCCTGTGTGAATGGATGCAAATTATTCTTACCAAAGTGTACCCAGTTTCTGTCGGCAAAGCACACACTCAGCGGGCCGCGGGCTTCCGTGCCTAGTGTCCCTGTGGTGGGACGAAGACCGTCGGCAATCGAAGGAAGACTGAGTCCCGCGCAGAGAAGGACGTGGCGCAGCCGGCATCAGGAGTCGGACCAGGCTTCCTCGCCTCCGAGTGAGCCGGTCCCGCCGCTCCGGCCCCTCCTTCCCACCCGGAGCCACGGCGCCCAGCTTCCGAGAGCGCCTGCGGTTTCCAGGGACAGTAAAGATGTGTGGAGTGATGGCAGAAATGGCGGCCTTTCTCCCCACGCTAAGGTTTCAAAGGGATGTTTTCTTAGCCATTTAGAAAGGCCAATAATCCCGTCAGCGCAAGTCCCGGGCCTGCACTGTCGCCGATACATTTCTCGCTGCCGCGACGCTTGTGTCTTCCTACGGGACTGCTGGCGGTGTCTGCGTGAGGACGGAGGCGGCGAGGCAGCGGGTCGAAGACAATTCCGTTGTTACGGAAGTGCTTGTCTCTGAAACCTGGCGAAGGGTCCCGACCCACCCCAGCCTCGGCCAGGAGAGGTGAACTCACTTTCCACGTTCAGGTGAGTTCAGCACCAATAGAAGAGATACAGGAGTTAAAAAAAAAATAGCCAGAGAATATTTTCCTCCTTACTTCCAGGTCGGGAGACCTCCGTGGCACACTGAAGCCGCATGTCCGTGTGTGCGTCTGTGAAATGCGGTCACTGGCGACGTGAAATCGAGCGAGGCTGCATCACGTGACGCGAGACTACATCGTCCCCACCCCAAACTCCAGAACATTCCAGAATGTTCCAGCTGTTCCTCGGAGTCAGATTCTTTGTTTCCTTCATGCGCCTAGTGGGTTCTCCCTCCCAGGGACTCTGTTCCCCACTGCGCGCAATGCTGAGTGACGTCTCCTTCCCCCTCTGTCTGCCTGTGGTGGCAGAATCCCGGCGCGTCCCCACCCTGAAGGCTGTGGCTGGGTCTCGCCCCGTGGTGAGGAGGATGCAGGTGGGGACTGAATGAGGCTGTACACTACCCGACCCTCAAGGACAGAGGTCATCCCGGGGCACCTGGGGTCGAATGTGATGGCAGAGTTCCTTCAGTTTGGAGAAGAAGGAAGTTCGCTCATCGCCAGAGCAATGAGTAGGGAGAACATCCCCGGCCAATGCTGGCTTTGGGGAGGCAGGAGGGGGCCACACGCCAAGGAATGTG
>PVJI01014601.1:0-43682 GCA_004026765.1 Micronycteris hirsuta
CCTTCGTCACCTTGCCTCCACATTCCCTCCTTCCCTGCCTTCGTCACCTTGCCTCCACATTCCCTCCTTCCCTGCCTTCGTCACCTTGCCTCCACATTCCCTCCTTCCCTGCCTTCGTCACCTTGCCTCCACATTCCCTCCTTCCCTGCCTTCGTCACCTTGCCTCCACATTCCCTCCCAAACTTAATGCTGCAACTTCATTGAACCGTTTCACCTCAAGAGGCTTTGCGTTTGCTGATCCTTTTGCAAGGAATTCTCTCTTCCTCTGATTTGCCTAATCTTAGGGGTGAAGGTCCCTCTTGTGTCTGGGTTTGACGCACATCCTGTGAGCTTCTGTGGCACCCTGTATGACGTTTCTACCCTGGCATTTATCGTGTTGTACTAGAGTGGTGTATTTATTTGTCGTGAATTCAGACTGAGTTCTTTAGCAGTGACTATGTCGGTGTCCCCAATGCCTAGCACAGGATTTGGCACAAATAAGGTATTTTTTGAAAGTTGGTGGTGGTCACAGTTAGCCTTAGAAGCAAAGGTGCAGACACGTGTGTAGATGTGAGTGAGAAGGGCTGTATTTCTGAACAGTTGAATTGTTTGTTAATTTCCACACCAGTTAACGTTTACTTTTAGAAACTCCCTTGTGGCGTCTGTTGCTGCTGTTTTCACCAGGGCAAAGTCTGAAACCATCTGATTATGTTCTTAGAGGAGCCAGAGGGGATAAAAGTGAATTTCTTCTTTGCAACGGTCAGAAAGAAAATGTTTTAAAGAATGTATGTAGTTTATTGTAGGTTTTGTATATTTATTTAAGAACTCCATTCGCCTTTATTAAATGTAGTTGTAGAATATCATCACCATAAAAGTTGGCTGAATTGCAAGTCATTTAATTTTGTTTTTGAGGAACTAGCATTTTATAGTTATCCAGGAAAAAGAAATGGTATCCTGTCTTAACCTCCAGCTGGTCTGACACCATCTGGGTGCACTGCAGTTCACTGTGGCGCGGACCACCTGGCGTGATGCGGACACCAGGAACTGAGGGCTCCGTCCTCTACAAGACTGCCCTCTCTGGTCAGAGGCCAACCGTGGGTAGTGACTGTGGGCCATTTGGACTTTTGACCAACTGGCTCTACATTCAGGGGTTCCCATGACCCTATCAGGTTCAGTAATTCACTAGACTGACTCAGAACTCAGGAAAGTGCTGTATTTATGGTTACAGTACAGATTGTCCCCAACTTGGGATTGTTTGACTTAGATTTTCTTTTTTTTCCGACTTAGATTTTTTTGACTTTACCGTGGTGCGCTAGGGATATGCATTCAGTCAAAAATGGCTAAGCTAAGCTATTCTGTTCAGTAGGGTAAATGCATTTTTGATGTATGATGTTTTCAACTCACAATGGGTTTATTGGGATGCAACCCCATTGTAAATTGAGGAGCATCTGTATTATTACTGGATACAGGATACAACTCAGTGTTCGAACAGCCAGGTGAAAGAAGCACAGAGGGTGAGGTCTGCGAGGGTCCCTGATGCAGAGCTTCCATGCCCTCTCCCTCAGGCAGTCAGCACATATCACCATCCCAGCATGTCAAGGTGCGCAGCAACCAGGAAGCTCCAAGTTCAGTGCCCATAGTTTCTATTGGCATTTCATTATGCGGGCACAGTCAGTTAAATCCTTGGCCACGTGATTGAACTCAGTCTTCAGCCCCCCTCTTCTTCCTGGGGTCACACTGGCTGAGAATTCCCAACCCTGCAAGCTCATGGTTAGTCTTTCTCTTTCTGGTAAGCTGCCCCCTGTGTCACTCCCCCGCAAGAGCAGGCCCACTAAGAGCCACCTTATTAGTATAACAAAGAGACTTTTGTCACTCAGGAAATCCCAAGGGTTTTAGAAGCTCCTTGATGGGAACCCAGGACAAAGATTAGCCAAATTTTTTATTATACAGTATATGGCATTTTGAAGTTAAGATTTTCTAAAAATTCAGTTCAAATGATTTATTTATTAAAGGTTGAAACTATAAAAGTGCATCTTTTGGTTGTGAAAAGAATACTTAGGTATTATTCTTTCTTTAACTTCTAGACCAGAACATCTTCAACAAAAAATTGTAATTACTACCTAATAATAATCTATAACTACTTATTTTGCATTTAGGTATTCCCAGTTCCAAAAAGAATACAGTTTAGATGAAGTGATGGCATCTCGAAAAGTTTTTGATTTTCTGACTGTCTTACAATGTTGGTAAGAAAAACATTTTATTATTTCATGGAAGGAATTGCTCCCCTGCTTCCCCCTCGGGCAGACCTTCGGCTCTGTGTCTGGGTGTCTCTCTCCTGTGCCTGGGTCTGCTTCTCCAGAACTGCCAATGCAGTCCTCACTCTGGAGTGAGTGCCCTTCTTTCCTTCTCCTGCCTGGGCATCGACGCTCTCTTCTCTTGGAAGATTATCTCTTTTGTTTCCTTCTCTCATGACTTCTACCTACTTTTTTTTTAAGTGTATTTATTCATTTAAATGTGAATTAGGAGGCCCGTGGGGCCCCACGATTTTCACCTTGAGCATTTTGTTTTCTCTGCTGTATGCTTCCACTGTAGGGAATTTTCCTCTATCGTACTGGCTAAGAGTAAACATAAAACAAGAAAAAAAAATCACAGCTCTAATAATGATAACAGTTGCAGCTTGAAAATTGCTTGACAATATTTATCTCCTAGAATAATGCATTAGTACCGCACAGGTCCTGCCTGTGCCTGGTCATCACCTGGCTGTGCCCTTGAACTGCTGGCTGGATGCATGGGAACAAGTGGGGTCACCTTTTATGTGTTGCGTTATGAAGGTCTGCCTAATTGCAAAGTCCAGCTGAATTTGCAGAGGACTTCTGTGTTTGCTGCCTTCCTTCACAACCTACTCTAAGGAAAAGATCTATTTTGAGGAGCTACCAAGAGCCTTAACCAAACCATGGACTTTGTGGAATCCTTTATTCCATCCTTTTCCAGTTTTCCAATGGATTCCAAGACTGAGTTATTGGGGAGATGGCAGAGTTGGAGCTAGTGAGGCCTATAGTAGAATCTTCATTGTATTCGGGTAGGAATAACCTTGTGTGCTTTTCAGAAGTCTCCAGAAGATGACTTCTACAGAAGCGAATGCAGGGTTCTTTGCCATAAGAACTTTTTGGGAGAGATTCTTAGAGACCAACTAGTGACTGAGAGCATTTAAGTTCTTGATAGAGGTTCAGTCCATAGCGGGGAAGCATGTGTAAGTTTTAACTCTAGATATCACAAAGGAGACCGTCCAGTGACCATCAAGCATGCTAAGCCTTTCTTCCCAGAAAGCACATCTAGCCTGAAATCTCTGGACTGAGGTGGCCTGGGTGTGAATAATGTTTGCCTCTCCCAGTCCCACTTCAGACGGTGCTGCAGCGGCGATTCTGGCGAATGAAGATTTTGTACAGAAGCATGGCCTTCATTCCAAAGCTGTGGAAATTCTGGCACAGGAGATGGTGACTGATTTTCCAAACACATTTGAAGAGAAAAGCATGATTAAAATGGTTTGTCTAAAGTTCTGTTTTATTAATTAATCAAGGGATTTCTGTTTAAAAATTTCAGGTGACATGATGTTATTGGTTCTGTGTGTGCTGTATATAATTTCCTTGAAAAACAGTCTAGAAAGTCGAATATTATAACCTGTCCTGAAGAATCTGTCAGGGGACAACAACTGATGAGAACGTGTGCTTCCTGTGATAGGGCCATGTGTCATTATATGTTAACTTTTAACTGACTGGATGTGCTATTTTTTTTTTTATGTTGAATTGGCTAAATATGCTCAGAACTCCCATCCTACAGAGTTAAGGGGAAAACAAAGATGTTTTTAGGGAACTTTCTTGATGCTTCAAAAAATCCTGATTGAAGATTAAATACAACATAAAGGAAGAAAAGAAGATGAGAATTCAGACCTAGAGCTAGTTGAATATTTGAAGATATATACATACACATATACATAAAATGTAGGCATATATACACGTATACACCTATGTAAACAATCATATGCTAAACTACAGTTTAAAAAATGATTTTACAACAGCGCTCTGAATTTGAAAATGTCCCTGTAGCTTGCCCAGTATCACAAAGCTAGGGTACTGGGGTGTGATAGACGTGCACCTTATATTTAGGTTTTCCAATTGCAGTACATTTCCCACTATGCCAGTTTTATTCTTTGGAGAAAAGTTCATTTTGCATGTTATTATTATCTGAGACCAAAGAGGTTAAAAACATGGATTATGGGAAAATGTTTTGAATCCCATAATATCTCCTGAAAGAAGGTCTTTTATTTTCATGTAAAAATTCCCCTGTTATTTTCAGTGGGTCATCTTGATCTGTCGATAAATCTCTGCTTCCTGTTTACCACAGCTGTACGTTGTGGATTGATAGATTTTGTAACTTAAGATATGGCCTGAAGAATTATGAGTCCTTTTTATGTATCTTATTTAAAATTCTGCCTATTATAGTACCAGATTGAATATATATATTTTCCCTCCTGTGTATCCTTTTATTTGGCCTTTCTGTATAATATAGAATCAACAGATATTTCAATATATGTGGTCATTTCTCAGCTGTTATGTTTATATGTACTAATCCCTTATAATCCTTATATAAAAGTCCAAGTTTTGATGCCCTTAAGTTATTTATTTATGATTTTGGTTTTAGGTTGGCTTTGATATATCTAAAGAAGCTGCCAGAAGGTGCTATGAGAAAACTGGCCTGAGACCAAGCGATGTCGACGTGATAGAACTTCATGATTGCTTTTCTGTCAATGAACTCCTCACCTACGAAGCGCTGGGGCTCTGTCCAGAAGGTAGTATCTTTCAGGAGATGCATATTAACTTAGTAAATTTCTCTGAGAAAATTTCATTTTCACCATTAACAAAGGAAGTCGTTACTTGCTTTTCCCTCCACGTCGGTTCCGCCACACTTGGCAGAGTGAGTGTGAGCTGTCCTGACGCTGGACTTTGTGGAGCCTGTGGTCTCAGGCAGCACCGGCAGTGAGGTGGCAGAGTGTGCGGGTGAGCGGTGTTCTGTGAACCAGGGGCGCTTACAAGACTCTGTTAGTGGGGAAAAGGATATAAAATTACATTTGCTTTTTTATTTCATCTTCATTGTATTTTTTCCATTACGATTTAGTTCCCCTAGACCCCCTACCCCCAGCAATCACCACACTGCTGTCCGTGTCCATGAGTCCTTTTTCCTCAGTCCCTCCACCCCCTGACCTTCCCCATCGCTAGCCGTCATCTGCTCTCCATCTGAGTCTGTCCCCATTCTGCTTGTTAGTTCAGCTTGTTCATTAGATTCCACGTATGAGTGAAATCATGTGGTATTTGTCTTTCTCTGACTGGCTTATTTCACTTAGCATAATGTTCTCCAGGTCCACCCATACTATTATAAAACTACGTTTGTAATTCCAGCTATTTCAAATTGTGTTTGAATAAAGATTTGCAGAAAGGAAAATGGAAAAACTAGTTTGTGGAGTCTGGAGGATTTTTTTTCCCATTTCTGAAGTGGTTGTACCAGTAGTGCACGAGAGTTTTTGGTTGCTTCACATCCTTACCAATACTTGGTAGGGCCAGTTTAAAAACTTTTAGTTATTCTAAAATATGTGTTGTGTCTTATTTTCATTTTAATTTGCATAGATTAGTTAATCTATGATGACTGATGATGTTAGCATCTTTTCATGTACATATTGGTCATTCATATATCTTCTTTTGTGAACTGTCTGTTCAGAACTTTCGCCCTTCGATTATTGAGTTATCTGCCTTCTTTGTTGAGTTGTAAGAATATGTAAGAATATTCTGGATACAAGTCATTTGTCTGGTACGTGTGCGTTGTGAGCACTTTCTCCCAGGCTGTGGCTTGCCTCTTTGTTGTATTAACGGTGCCACTTGAAGAACAAATTTTAGAAATTTCGATGAAATATAAAGTATCAATATTTTTAATGGTTCATGTTTTTTTGTATTCTAAAACTTCTGCCTATCTAAAGGCCATAAAGATTTTTTCTATTTTTATTTACAATAGCTAAAATATGGACACAATCTAAATGTCCATTGACAGATGAATGGGTAAAGAAAATTATTTTTTATATATATATATGGAATATATATAAATATAAATAAAATAATGGAATATTATTCAACTTTAAAAAAGAATGAAAATCTTGCCATTTGCAACAACATGGATGGACCTTGAGGGCATTATGCTAAGTACAGTAAGTCAGAGAAAGACAAATACCCTGTGATCCCACTTACATGAGATCTCAGTTTATGGAATCTGAAAAAAAAAACAAAAAGAAACAAAAACCCAAGCTCATGTATACACAGAACACATTGGTGGTTGTCAGATGAGAGGGGTGAGGGGTTGAGTAAAAGGGATGAAGGGTGTCAAAATATACAAACTTCTGGTTATAAAATAAGTCATGAGGTGTAATGTACCACTACATTACCTAGTGACTATAGTTAATAATACTGTATTGTGTATTTGAAAGTTGCTAAGTGTGTAGATCTTAAAAAATAAATTTTGTAACTACATTTGGGAATGGATCTTAACTAAACTTATTGTGGCATCATTATGTTGTACATCTGAAACTCATGTTACATATTAATTATATCTTATAGGTTTGAGAATTAAATTATGTAGATATATGTCAAATAATTAGAACAAGGCCTGACACAGAGTGAGTGCTTGAAAGTGATTAGCTGCCTCTGACAACAACCATTATCATTGTTTTGAGATTTTATCTCTTGTTACTTTATCAGAAATATCATTTGGAAAAATATTTTATACAATGCATGCATTTTTATTTACTTCTTTACCACCTGGAAGAATGTCATGGGAATTTATAGGAATGCTGAAGTTGCTGAGCATGGATGTAACTTTTTCTTTTGAGCTTATATTTATAGCTTAACAATATTTTCAGCCATTTCCCTTCATTTCATCAAAGTGTTCTTTTTTTCTGTCTCTCTCCCTCCTTCTTTCCTGTTTATTAACAATATTTATATAGTGTATGAATACAGTTGAAAATGTAGGGAAATGAATACATTTTGGCAAAATCATGAATTTTTAAAGCTGATATAATTTAGTTATAGTATTTTATTCATTTCAATTCTTTTCTTTTGGTTCTCTGAGTGTCAATTATATTTGTAGCAGTTTTGGAAGCCAAAGAGCTCTGAGGAATTAATAGGTGCATTGTTTCATGCAGGAAATGCTCTGAAAATACCAGCCTTTATTACTCAATATGTGTAACCTAACTTTTAGTTGTGCGTATATCAGTTTGATGCTAGTTTGAGCTGTTAAGAAATGTCTGCTGTAAAAAATTCTTGACTATATGGAAGTTTTAAAAACACATCATTTGTTCCAATGTTATTTTTAACATTTGTAAATATATTTTTTCTTCTATAGGGGAAGGGGGAAAACTGGTTGACAGAGGAGATAATACTTACGGAGGAAAGTGGGTCGTAAATCCTAGTGGTGGATTGATTTCAAAGGGACACCCACTAGGAGCTACAGGTAATAATGCAGAGTTTTCACACATTTTTTATTATCATTTGGCATAAGTGTGAATGATTAGTTAGTGATTTGAATGAGAGATGGTATTCTCTGAACTTGGTAGCCAGTGCTTTAAATTTATAACCTAAATTTAATTTGCTTAGCCACAATATTTTTTAATTTTCCTTTAGGTGTAGTATACATCAGTGATCTTGATTAATGAGTATTTGAATTAGTTGATATTCTAAATTCAACAATTTGTATTTTTTAAAGTTTGATTATTTTCAAATAGGTGTACAACTTAACTAACAAGATGTTTCCCAGTAGAGATCTGGCTAGACCTGCTAGATAGGAATCATTTAAAACGAACATATTAATTATATATAGTTGTATATGTGGTTGGTGTTGCAAGAAAATTTTTTTCCTTTGAGACAACTGAATTAGAAGTTATAAAATATAAATTTTATGATGGCTGTACTGCTGACTGGCCATGTGACTATTTTGATTAATTACCAATTGCTCAATTACTAACTTTGATTCTTAGTGTCCTTAATTGTAAAATGAAGAAATTATACAAAAAAACTTCTAAAATAACTTAGCACTAAAATTCTGGGACTTATTTTTATATAGATAGGTGAGTTTTATATTTTTCTACATTGTCTTATATATGAATTAAGTAAAATTTTGTAAATTCTCACAGATTATAAAGTAGAGGTGTTAGAATTAATACTGTATTCATTATAGCCACTAACTTTGGTTTATTTCTGTTTATCACTCAAATTTAGTGGAGAAAATGGATGTACATAGATAGATGGGGAGTAAGAGAGAAGGACATAACACAGGTAGTTGCAATATAAGGTGCCACCTTGCTATTTGTTTTCTTCCTTGTCTGTTCTTTGGTTCCTTTATCTTTTTCATGCTATCTTTTTATTAATTGGGTAATTTTTAGTATTTTATGTTCTCTCTTCTATTGGATTATTTATTTATTTTTAAATCTTCACCTGAGGATATGTTTATTGGTTTTTAAAGAGAGAAGAAGGAAGGGAGGAAGGGAGAAAGAGGGGGAGAGAGAGAGGGAGAGAGAAACATCAATTGGTTGCCTGTCATATGCAACCCAACTGAGGATTGGACCCACATTCTGTGTATGTGCTCTGACCAGGGTTCGAACCTGCAACATTTTGGTGTACGGGACCATGCTCCAACCAGATGAGCCACCTGGCCAGGGCTCTTTTTCTTATTCTTTAGTGGTTGCTCTAGAATTTACAACATGATCTTTATCACAGTCTACCTTCAAATAATGTTACACTACTTCACATATAACAGATTTTTACAACAGAATATTTCCATTTACCCCCCTTATCCTTTGTACTGTTATTGTCATACACATTTCAGAAATGAAACAGTAATTACTGGTACTTTCCTCCCACTATTTCTACAAAGGGGTGCCATAATGTTTGCTGCTAGTAATGAGTCCCTTGTTTGTATCAGAGTATGAAAAGCAATTTATAACCCTTTCAGGAAAAGGACATTCTTTAATTTGTAGAGAACATAATTTTCCTTCTGATATGGCAGCTGCAGGGCACCAATATCTCTATGTAAATACTGTGCCTAATGCTATGCAGACATTATTTTTGAACTATTTTTTCTGCCTTTGGTAAAGAGACTAAATTGTTTCCTTTATCCATCGGAAGAATTGGGTCATACTGCAGTGCTGTGTTTGTTGCTACTGGGACTAGAGAAGGCAGGGTGATGATAAATATTTCTGTGGTGTGGTCACTGAAGCCGGAAGAGTTACAGCTTGCATTTGAGAACAATGCTTTACATTCTCCTTCCAGACAGCTTCCTCACTCTCATCTAGGAAGCTTCTATTTTGTCAGGAGATGAATATGACATTTCAGTTACTTGCTTTTATTGACATAGAAGTTTTTCTCTCCTCTGAGAGAACATGTTTTTATTATAATTGGCTTGCCATTCTGAGATATTTTTCTCCTGCCACCCACTGAAATACCCAGAGATCATGTTTTGTAGTAACGGTATGATTTTTCATATCCATATTCTTTCTTAAAATTGAGGTATTTGATTTCCATATAATAAAATGCACAGTTCTTTCCAAAACACAATTGTTTATGGCAGCATTATTCATAGCCAAAAGGTTGGAAAAACCCACACGTCTATTATCAGCTGCTGAATGGGTAAACAAAATGTGGTATATTCACACAATGGAATATTCTTTGGCCATAAAAGAAATGAAGTACTCACCCATGCTACAACATAGGTGAATGTTGAAAATATTTTGCTAAGTAAAAAAAGATGATTATATGATTTCATTGATACGAAATGTCCAGAATAGGCAAATCTACAAAGACAGAAAATGGATTAGTAGTTGGGATGGAGGGAGGTGAAAGAGTGATAGCTAAAGAGTGGGATTTCTTTCTTTAAAAAAAAAAAGATATTTATTTATTTTTAGACAAGGGAAGGGAGGGAGAAAGAGAGGAAGAGAAACAACAGTGTGTGATTGCCTCTTGCACACCCCCTACTGGGGACCTGGCCCACAACCCAGTCATGTGCCATGACTGGGAATCAAACTGGCGACCCTTTGGTTTGCAGGCCAATGCTCAATCCATTGAGCCACTCCAGCCAGGGGAAGAGTGGGATTTCTTTTTGGGGTACTAAATATGCTCTAAAATTGATTGTGGTTAAAGACCATTTAATTGTTTTAAATAGATGATTGGTTTTGACAATTGTATACATCATGATATTACCAGCTAAAACAAGATATAGAACATTTTCATTACTCCAGAAAGTTCCTTTGTGTCCATTTCCACTAAATCCCTTGGCTTCCCTCAAACTCTCCTTCACTCTCCAAACTCCTCCCCCAATCAGGCTAAGACCTTTTTCTTCTATCATCGTAAGATTAGTTTGGCTGATCCTAGAACTTCATGTAAAAGAAATCATATAGTATATATATGTACTCTTTTGTGTCTGGCTTCTTTCACTCACTGGAATGTCTATAAGATTCATCCAATTTTTCTTGTATCAGTAGTTCATTCTTTTTTTAATTGCTAAGTAATATTCCATTGTTTAAATTCACCAGTTTGTTTATCCATTCTCTCCTGTTGATGGACATTTGAGTTTTTTCGTGTTTGGGGCTATCATAATAAGACCACTATGAACATTTTTGTACGAGTCTGTTTGTGGACCTACCTTTTGCATTTCTCTTGGGTTAATCACTCAGAGTGAAATTGCTGGGTCACAGGGCAGATGCATGTTTAACTTTATAATAATCTGCCAAATATTTCTCTAAGGCGTTATCATATGCTCTTTAATGTTGTAGCGGGATGGCAAATTTTAACATTTAACAAGTCTTTCTCTTCTTTCTTACCCTTAGTTTTGTATTCCTTAGAGTCAACCCCTTTTAATATTTCTTTTGTATTTTTCTAAAATTGTTATGCTTATACAAATACATATGTATATGTGTTTATACAGTCTTTCTGTATTTATGTGTATATATGTGTATATGTATCATGTAGATTGTTTTTTAACTTACATCTTTAAAGTCTTACTATATTATCACTTATAGATATTCTTTATTCTTTTTACTGCCTGTGTAGTCTTCTCATTGTAAGAAATTTACCTAGTCATTCATTTATTAGTGTACATATAAATTCTGTGAAGTCTGACCTGGCTAGTGTAGCTCAGTGGATTGAGCGTGGGCTGTGAGGGTCGCCTGTTCGATTCCCAGTCAGGGCACATGCCTGGGTTGCAGGCCAGGTCCCCAGCGAGGACAATGTGAAAGGCAACCAACATTGATGTTTCTCTCCCTCTCTTTCTCCTTCCCTTCCCCTCTCTTTGAAAATAAATAAATAAAATCTTTTAAAAATAAATAAATAAATTCTCTGAAGTCTGTTGTGACAAAGAATGCTGCAGCTAGCATCTTTGTGTCATTGCATACTTTTGCAATTGTACCCATAGGATAAATTCCAAACAGCGGACTTGCTATGTCAAAAGTTAGTATATATTTAAAAATTGGTGGCTATTGCCATACTTTCCGCAAAAGAGGGCATACCAATGTATATTCCCAGCAACAGAATATGAATGCTTCTTTTTCTACAGTCTTGTCAACATTAGACTTAATTTCATTTAATTTATTATTTATTTATTTTTAGAGAGAGAGAGAAAGGGAGGGAGAAAGAGGGGAGAGAAACATTGATGTGAGGGAGAAACATCAATTGATTGCCTTCCATATGTGCCCTGACTGGGGACTGAACCTGCAACCCAAGCATGTGCCCTAACCGGTTATCAAACTGGTGACCTTTTGGTTTGCAGGACGATGCCCAACCAACTGAGCCACACTGGCCAGGGCAACATTGGATTTTATTTTTATCAAATGTAAATGACTCTGCCAATCTTGGCAGGTTATCCAGTTTTTTTTTTCCCCTTGGGGCACTAAAAAGCTAACCTAAAACACCCCAGGAAAATAGTAGTTATCCATTTTTTTAATAGTTAAAGAGAGACTCCTACTGTCTTCAGATATCTTTTGAAAACCCTTTGTAGTATTTATATGAGTCTACACTATTGGTCAAAATTTCCTCTTAGTATCAGTCCTTGAGTGATAGCATTTAGTGTTGGTGTAGCGTTTTAAGGGAAAAACTTATAAATTTTGATGATTTGATTGGTAGTCTGAATAAGGATGAGGAATTATTAAAGAGTAAATGTTTACTTACTACATATTGTGGTTTGGATATATTTCAAATAAATTTGACTCATGGCCATTAGCTGTAGCCCAAGAAAGAATTCAGACTCCTGGAAAATATTTCAGAATGACAGCTCTGAGTAGTTTAAATATTTTCTCCTGGTTACTTGGACAACAAACAGCAATAGGCTCTTAAAATCAAGTGAGTGCTTCTAAAACATGCTAAGCTAAGATGGGGTAGTGAGGGTGTGAAGTTCTCTTCTATAAATGATGTTAGTTTAACTGTAACATATTGCTACTTTGGTGGGAACTCAGTATTGGAGAATTCACTTTAAAATGAAAGCTCTCTGATATTAGTTTCTGATTTTAAGTTGTTCAGCTCTGCATGAAAAAGTTTCTAGCTGCTTTAGCAATACCCATAATAGAAAATAGATTTAAGCATTTGAACGGAATATTCTTTTTTTCACTGTCAGTTTAAAAATATGAAGTCCTTTTAGATTTTGCAATGAGAAAGATCACATTAAACCTAAGTTTGTTTTTGTTTTTTGCTTTACTTTCCAGTGGTCATATGACAAAAACCAAATTAGTATCCAAATAATATCATTGTATTTTATTGCAGGTTTTCAAACATATTGCTTAACTCTTACTAAACACTTATTTAAAATGAATATGTAAAGTTTGACTTTAGCGTGTTCTTAACTATCTCTAATTTTTAAAAATGTATGTTAATGTCTACTGAAAGGCCATGAAGGTGCCTTTGACATAAAGCCCCTCATAAGGGATTGTTGCTTTGAAATTCGAAGTTGTCTTGTACCAATTCAGCCTAACATGTTGTACTTTCCAGCATGGCTTCAACTTAGTTTTAGGTCCTAACCTTCTAAAGGGAATTCATGCCTCTTGCCTTGGGAAATGTAGCCCTAATGTTTCACGTCTAAGAGAGAAAGGCTTCAGTGGAACATGGATGACAAGCAGGCCCCACATGTGTGATAGCAGAATTTCCTATGGGGAATCAGGATAGTCTATTTCTTAGAATTAAAACTTGCTCTTGCTAAAATCTCTCTCTCCCTGGATCAAAAGAACAAATGCTAATCTAGCTTCCTTAGACCAATGCTAATCCTTTCAAAGTTCAGCTATACCTCTTGTCTTTGCATAATCCTTTTGATGTACCTTCTGGGCTGTCTACCACCTAAAGCAAATCTACAATCTACGCATGGTTAATGGGTACCATTCTGATGTAAGGTCCCCTGGAACAGCAATAAAAAGCCAGTCCACACGATGCTCGATGCTTGGGGCCTCTCTCATATGATGAGGGAGGGTCGTGTGGTCCCGGGTTTTTCTAGTCCAGTGTATTATGTGTGAATTTATTCACGTGCCTGCCATGGCATATGAATGAATCCTGCTGGCCAGAATTCGCGACAACCTTCCATTTTTTAGTCCATGAAAGTCCACTTTATCATTAGGTGCTATAGGTAACTGGTTCTCAAATATGATGTTTACTGATGAGCTGATTAAGAATTTCCTGTAGCTTTTAAGTATATACATTCCTGTCCTTGAGAATACCCTTGGAAATTCTGGTTTCTAATTCTGCTTGATCCTAACAACTTACATATTTTTAATGTTCTGCCAAGAGCTTCCTGTGTACAGCCAGATTTGGGATCCAGGGCTATGATATACCAGATCAGCATTGCCTTCAGAAAGCATACAAGAGACAAATAATGTAGTAACACAAATAATTATAGTGCAAGGCAGAATATAACTGCCTTAGGCAAAGTGCAAACCAGAACTATGAATGGAAGGAAAAGGGAAAGGGGAATAGCAGGGGTGAAGATTTATTAAACACCCACTGCATTCCAGGTTCTGTGCTCACTTTTATACCTAGTTGGGTTGTGGAGGTGGAGGTGCAGAAAGAGGAAGCATCTTTAAACTGAGCAGACTGTTTGCTTTTACCAATTCAGGTTTAATCCCTTCTCACCTCTACAAACTCTGCCTTTGCTATTTTCTCAATAATAACAACAGAAACATTTATAAAATGCTAAGTGCTAAATACTGTTCTTGGTATTTTTCATGTATAAATGCATTTAATCCTCATATCTGTAGTTTATAAAAGGGAAAATACAGGCACTGGGTAACTCACCCAAAGTCACCAAGCTGGAGATTCAAACCCAGGCAGTATATCTCTTGAGTCCAGACTCTTAACCACTAGACTACATCAGGGCCCTTTCCTCAGTGGAGATGCCCATTTTCGAGGTCCCTCTCCAGTGTTAGAGAACACTTACGAAGTTTTTCCTGATTTCTCGATCCCTTCCATAGATTGAATTAATCTTTCCCTTTTCTGAACTTTTGCTATACTTTCTCAGTTTTCTCTTTGACATTTTTATTTGTAGTACATATTATAATTATTTATGGCTTAAAAAAAATCTCTCCTATTTTGACTAAGAGCTTGTAAAGGCAGGATTCAAATTTCATTTGTCTCTGTATCCAGAACAACGCCCAATACAAGACTGCACATGCGAAGGGGATGGTGGAATAAATTAATGCTCCTTCAACATCTGAAAGGTTGTATGGGGTAGAAGGAATAAACTTGTTTCATGGGAGAAGACTTAGGCTCATTGGGAAGAAATCATGGGAAGGAATATTTTGGGCCGACACTGGAAAAAACGTTCTGATGTGGCTTCTCAAAAGTGGAATAGGTGGTTTCCTGAGAGCATGGCTTCCACAGAGGCTGTGGGTGGGAAACATGAGGAACAGCTCGATGGGAATGTTGTAAGGGGATTGCCCATCTGTCGGAGCCTTCGATTTGGTGAACTCTTAGATCCTTTCTAGTTGTAAGATGCTCTGATTCCCCAGTGGGGTGCGGTTATTTCTCCTATGAATTCACATAGTTTTTAATGGTACATTTCTTATTCTATCACGTGATTTTTGCCTACATGTTTTAATGTTTTTAAAGGTATTATCAACTTAGGTTTTAAAGCTTCGGGTGAAAATGAAATGTAAGTAAATGGAATTTTAGCCAGGGGATCTAGCATACGCAAACCATGGCTTGGCCCTCTCCTGCTCTACAGGAGACCCCCGAAACCACAGCAGCAACAACCTCTTAGGCCAATGGATGGCAGCGAGACCTAACTCCAATACTTATTCAAAAAAGTCAGTAAATCTGTAAGGCCTGGTAGCTTTTTACCAAAGCATCTATTTCACCGATCATGGTATCCTACAGGCCACCCATCCTCATTCCTATTGCCCAGAATTTATGTTTTTACCACGGTGATGTAAGGGGAGGTAAGTTTTATCGTTAGGCTCTAGTGAACATCCCCCAGTGCCAGGAGGAATGGAGCCCAAGAGAGAGGGAGTTTACTCTTAATACTTACTGCCAGGTGGAGCTGGGAGCAGGTCCTGGCTTTTATTGTCTTGTCAAATCAAAGGAGGAGAGAGAAGGATGATGTGCCTCTATACACCATATTTTATTTTATTATTTTAACAACTTTACCGAGGTAAAATTAACATATTTCCAATATTTAAAATGTACAGTGTAATAAGTTTTGACATGCGTGTGCACCTGTGAAACCATCACCATAGTCAAAATAGTGGACCCCAAAGTTTTCTCAGACACACTTTTTTGTAATTCCTCCTACCCCTCATCCTGAAGCAGCCACTGATCTGCTTTTTTGTCACTATAGATTAATTTGCATTTTCTAGAGTTTTATATAAATGGTATCTTAAAATGTGTACTCTTTTTTTGTTTGTTTGTTTGCATAAGATTCATCCATGCTACTGCATGTATCAGTAGTTCATTCTCTTTTATTGCTGGGCAGTATTCCATCGTATGGATGTACCATGATTTATTGTTGATGGACATTTGGGTCATTTCCAGCTTTTGGCTATTACAAATAAAGCTACTGTGAACATTTGTGTACAAATCTTTGTATGAACACATATTATGCTTTCTCTTGAGAATATACCTAAGAGTGGAATGACGGGATGATATGCTAGATGTGTGTTTAAGAAACTGTCAAACCAACTTCCAGAGTAGTCATACCATTTCACATTCCCATCAGCAGCGTGAGAGTTCTAGTTTCTCCACATCCTCATCAGTGCATGGTATGGCCAGCCTTTAAAATTTTTTTTTCTATTTACTGATTTTAGAGAGAGGGAAGGGAGAGAGGAAAAAGGAGGGGGGAGAGAGAGAGAGAATTTGTCGTTCCACTTATTTATGCATTCATTGGTTGATACTTAATGTGTCCTGACCAGAGACTGAACCTGCAACCTTGGCGTTTTGGAATGACACTCTAAGAAACTGAGCTGCCTGGCCAGGGCTTGGTCAGCCTATTTAATGTTAGCCATTCTAATCAGTGTATAGTGGCTTGTGGTTTTAATATGCATTCTCCTGATGACTAATGATGTTGAGCATATTTTTATGTGATTATTCAAATCCTTTGCCCGTGTCGAGATCAAAATTGTTTTTTTGTTGTTGAGTTTTGAGAGTTCTTCATATATTCTGTATACAAGTTCTTTATCAGATCTATGCTTTGCAAAGGTGTTCTCCAAGTCTGTGACTTTTTTCATTCTCTTGGTAGTGTCTTTTGAAGAACAGGGTTTGTTTTTTTTTTAATTTTGGTTAAGTCCCATTTATCAGTTTGTTCTTTTATGGATTTACTTTTAGTATTGTATCTAAGAATGCTTTGTCTAACCCAGGGTCACAAAGACCTTTTCCTATGTTTTCTTCTGATGGTTTATATATTAAGTTTTACATTTAGATCTGTGATGCATTTTGAGTTAATTTTTGCATATTGCACAGAGTCTGGATCCAAATCCATATGTGTTTGTATATGGATTTCTAGTTATAGCACCATTTGCTGAAAAGCTGTACTTTCTCCACGGCATTGCTTCTGTCAAAAATCTGGTTCGTAAATATGTGGGCGTCATTTCCAGACTCTCTCTTCTGTTAATATAGTTGTGCGTCTTTGCGTAAGAACCATACTATTATTCTGATTATTATAGTTTATAATAGTTCTTTTTTTTTTTTTAAGATTTTCTTTATTTATTTTAGAGAGAGGGGAAGGGAGGGAGAGAGAGAGGGAGAGAAACAGCAATGTATGGTTGCCTCTCACGTGGCCCTCACTGGGGACACGGCCCGCAACCCAGGCATGTGCCCTGGTGGGGAATCGAACTGGGACCCTCTGGTTCTCAGCCCGCGCTCAATCCACTGAGCTACACCAGCCAGGGCTAGTTTATAATAGTTCTTGAAATTAGATGGCCTTAGCCCTCCAACTTTCTCTTTTCCCTCCAACTTTTCTTTTTCAGAATTGTTTGACTATTCTAGATCCTTTGCCTTTCCTTAGAAATTTAGAATCGGCTTGTTGATTTCTACCAAAAATCTTCCTGGGATTTTTATTGGGATTATTTTGAATAGATAGATTTATATGGGGGAGAATTGACACCTGAACAATAGTGAGTCTTCTGACCCATGAACAAAATATGTAACTTCATTTATTTAGGTGGTCTTTAACTTTTCTTAGGAATATAGTATTGTTTTTACAGTACAGGTATTGTACTTCTTTTGTCCGATTTATCCTTAACTATCATAGTTGTGATGCTATTGTAAATGGTATTTTTTCCATTTCCATTTTTCATTGCTAGCATGTAGGAATACAATAAAATTTTAAATATTCATCTCATATCCTTGCTAAAACTCAATTCTAGTAGCTTTAAAAAATTCCATCTGGCTTTCTATATAGACAATCAAATCATCTGTAATAAAGACAGTTTTATGTTTTCCTCTTTCCTGTTATGAAATGGCCTTCTTTTCCCTGCCGGCCTTTGCTCTGAAATGCACTTGGACTGATTTAATATTGCCGCTCCAGCTTTCAGATGTTAACTAGTGTTAACGTGGTGTGTCCTTTACCATCCTTTTACTTTTTTACGATTTGTGACTTTGTATTTGTGAAAGGGCATTGGCAGCATTGCCTTGGGTCTTGCTTTTTTTTTCTCTCCACTCTGCCAATCTCTGCCTTTAATTGGGATATTAGACCATTTACATTTCATGTGATTATTAATACAGTTTAGTTTGAATCTGTCTTGCTATTTGTGTTTGCTTGTCCCAGCTGTTTATTTCCTATTTCCAGTCACCTTTTTGACTTATTTTATGACTCTGTTTTTCTATATTTTAGTCTAGTCTATCTTCAAATGATACTATGCCACTTCACTAATAGTGAAAGAGCCTTATAGTAATATACTTTCATCTCCGGTCCAGGCCTTATATTACAGTTGTGAATTTTTCTCTTACATATAGAATGGGGCAAAAGTAGGCTTACAGTTGTGAGTATGTGAAACGTAGAGTTTATTCTTGTATTATTTATTAATTATTGTTTTATTTTCTGTACAAACAACTGTAAGCCTATTTTTGTCACACCCTGTATGTTGTAAACCCCGCAATAAATTTTTATTCTTGTTTAAAAATGATCTTTTAAAGAGATTTAAACAATAAGAAAAAAGCCTGTGTATTTACCCGTGCATTTACCCCTTCTAAGGCTCTTCACTATCTTGTTAGAAAAATTTTTTGCAGCAAGATGGTAGTAAAATAATAATCAGGTTAAAAAAAATTTTTCTCTTTAGAAGAGACTGTAAGAAGGGCATTACTGTTTGAATATACTACTTTAACAGGGTGGCTGTTCCTATGCCCATCCATAGTCTATAAACATATTCATGTTTGATAGTTTATTTTTTGCCAAGCAGAGGAAAATTGTGGGTTAGTGCCAGAAGTTATCCAAGGGGGGATAATTTTTTAAAAATATGCTCAAATAATTTATGCTTTTATAACGTGCCTTCTTTGCAAGTGGATTTCTGAGGCCAGCTTTTGACTTTCACCCTTCACAGATCTAGGTTTTAGAAATACGCAGTTGCTTCTCGGCCTTTTGGCTAAGATCAAGTGTAGAACTCCGAGAATCACCGGTTTATTCTGAAGGTGGACATCCAGAAAGCTCAGTCAGTGTATTTTCTCACAGACAGTCATCTTTTGTCAAAAGCAAATAAATTACAAGGAATGAGTTGATAATGTGGATGTTTATTTTCTCCCTCCCTTCTTTTCTTTTTCTTTTTTTGTCATATATGAATTAGACAGATCATAAATAGAGATTTATCACAATGTTCCATATCTTCTACAGTGTCAGTTGTATGGTGCAATTGAAATTACTGCAAAATCTGTAAATGTTTCTAGTATTTATGCATACTCTCTTCCTTTCTCCTTCCCTTCCTCCCTCTCCCTTTCTCTGCCTGCCACCCTCCCTTCTCCCCATCCCTGTCTCCCTCTCTCTCCCTCTCACCCGCTCTCCCTCCCTCCCAGTCACCTGTCTCTCACTCTTCCTATTGGCTATCTTGAGCACTCTTTAGTCTCACTTAACTTTCTACTCCTTAAGCAGGCCATGTGCCTTCTTTGCACATGCTCATGTCTCTTCACGAACTGTTCTTTCTTTTGTTTTGCCTAGCTAGCTCCTCTTTATTCATAGGATCTCAGTTTAGATCTCATGTTGTATTCATTCCCTGACCTACCGAGATATGCAAGATCTTCTCGGGCTGTGTGCTGGTAGCACCTGTGCTAATGCCTATGGTAGCATTATCAGACTGTATTTTAAAAGCCTGCATTTTTATATCTCAAGATTATCAGTTTCATAAGGGCAAAGACCATGCCAATCTTGTTTATTGCTGGATCTTTTGAGCCTTGTGCAGTGTCTGGCACAAAATAGACATTTAATAAATGTTGGTTGGATGGAGAGATGGCTATCTAATTGGTTCATTGCATTTTTTACTAAGACATCATAAGCATTTTCCTAAATTGTTAAAAAAAACTTTATAAGACCATTTTAAATAGGAACATAGTAATTTGTCATTTAGCTCATAATTTATATAACCACTTCCTAGTTATTTCATTTCCAGATTATCTAATTTGTCACTGTTATAACACTGTGATGAACGGGTAGTTTGTTAAACTTTGCCTATGATTGTGTTGGGGAGGAAGAAACTCCTTCTACCCTCAAGGTTCTTTCGGCTAGTCTAATAATTAAATCTACGTGAGACAGATAACAAGAGAAAATAACCAAACTTAATTACATACATATGCATGGGAACCCCACATACATGAGTGAGCCACAGCCCCCACATAAATGAGCAGTTCAAAGCCAGAAAGGGAAAATAAGGTATGTGTGACATTCTGAGATAAGGAAGGAGGTGTAAGGTGCCTTGGGGCTTCAGAGGGGAGGAAGGTCACTGAGGACAATAAGAAGAGCAGGTGTTCAGTAATTAGTACAGTAGTTTGACCTGCCAATAACTCAAGAAAAGTTATTTCTGGTGATAATTCTTATTATGTACAAGGTCCCTAATTTAAATCTTTAAGGGACCTGGCTGGCGTAGCTCAGTGGATTGAGTGTGGGCCTGCAAACCAAAAGGTCACCAGTTTGATTCCCAGTCAGGGTACATTCCTGGCTTATGAGCCAGGTCCCCAAGTAGGGAGCATGCAAGAGGCAACAAAACATTGATGTTTCTCTCCTTCTCTTTCTCCCTCCCTTACCCTCTCTCTAAAAATAAATAAAATAAAATCTTTAGTTAAAATAAAAAAATTCTTTAGGAGAGAGGTAAAAGTTTTTCATGAGCCTATAGGGTTTTGATTGCCTTCAGCTTAAAATAATTCACATGACAGAGTAGTACATTTTGGGGAGGCCTGTTCTGAATCCCCTCCACTTGATTATATACATATAATGGTTTTCAAGGCATTTTAAAGGCTCTTAATTTGGTACATCGCTTTCCAAAAATGTACTGATTTGAACTTTCATCCATACTTTACAGGGTGGCTGTCTGATTGGTTAAAACGGTATTGTTCTGTTTGATATGATCAGGATGAGGTTGAATATTTTCTCAAATATTTGTGAACAATGTATATTCTTTTGTGAAGAAAGCTGGCAGTATTTCCCCACTGGTGTGTCATAAGACCAATTTGGATACTTTTTTTGTCTTACATATTTATTGACTATTTAAGCTTTTTATTTGGCAGATTTCTAGTAAAACTGATTGCCCCAAAGTTTGGATATATTAGTAAAGTCATTCACTTTGACTTTCCTAATTAATATTCAAAACATTCACAATTCAAAAAGTTATTACAGGTTGTGGAGTTCCCTATTTTGAAAGTGTTTAAGATATATATTCTGTAAATATATAGACACTATTTGGAAATGGGAAGTGGCATTTAAATTCCTTGAGATTGGGGCTTATAGGACACTGCCCCAGATACTCAGGAGTCAGAAGTTGTGATAGGGGTGTGGGTGGAAGAACCGACTTGGCCGGTAGACCAGTGAAGCTCTGCCTCCAGGAGAAGGAGACCAGTCTATCCTGATGGAACACTCTTATCTCAGGTATCCTCCAATAGCCGGTCTGGTAGAAAGATAAACAAATGTAAATCAGGAGACTTGGGTTCTAATCTCGTCTCTGGAATTAGCCTGCCTTGTGTCCATCCACAAATTACTTAATCTTCCAGTTTCTCAGTGCTTACATGATTAAGTTCTTGTCAGCTCTAAGAGTCTTTGATTTTATTATCCAGGGGACAAAAACTGTTCTTGTGAGTCCAGAGCTATCCTTGTGAATAGCTATGTATAGGTTTGGAAAACAATTCATTCTTGTTGTGGACTATTTGGGGAAAATTCCCCATACCAGCTACATTTTTTTAGGGAACATGCACTCCCAAATCCTAGATTATTTTCTTTTGATACATAAAAATGGTAAAATTAGTTAAATTATTTTTATGCTGTTTTTCCTGGGCCAGGGAACTTTGTATTCAGTGTTTTCTCTTTCCAACTGGCCAGAAAATGACACGTTGGATAAATTTAAAGAGTGCAGAGAATTTCTTAAGCCTGCATATTATCTAAATACAGAGATTTAGAGAAGAAAACTAGTTGCAAAACCATTAGTTCTTTTAAGAGAAGTTATTTAAGCAAACGTTGTCTCAGCTTAATTAAATGCTTTAATTGAAAGTCACAACTGAACATTAGCTAGCACTTGTCTGGCTTAAGAAAGCTAGCTGTTGGTGCAGCTTTTCTAAAGCAACCAGCTCTGCCTGCTCTGTGTTCGATTTGTTAGGTCTGGCTCAGTGCGCGGAGCTCTGCTGGCAGCTGAGAGGGGAAGCCGGAAAAAGACAAGTTCCTGGTGCAAAGGTTGCTCTGCAGCACAATATCGGCCTTGGAGGAGCGGTAGTTGTCACAATCTACAGGATGGGTTTTCCCGAAGCTGCCAGGTAAGTGGCATTCTGGGTTTTGTCTGACAATGAATCTTCTGACTTTTCACAGCTGATGACGTTTTACATGTAAAAAGTCCTAATTTTATTGTCTTAGTACTTAGAAAATAAGTATCTCATCACATTGCTTTAATAGCATAGCTTGAAAACTTTAAAACTGGCCATTATCTTTAAATTTAACCAGCCCGAGGAAAATGTTGAAACCAGAAAAGCCGGCATTAGTGCCGGCTGTCACCCACCAGGCCCAATAAGCAGAGACACGGATTGAAACTTTGGGAGCTTTATTCAGATAGTCGGCAACCTGAGAAGGCGGCAGGTTTGTACATTAACAGACCATCTTAAATCGCGTTTTAAACCGACCCTTTTTGTAAGAAGAAGAGTGTAGGTAAGAGGTTTAGAGTCCAGGGAAAAAGTTAATCAGATAAAAGCTGCAGCGTTCTTTCATCGGCGTCCTGGGCGGTGGGCGTCTCGCCCTGGGGCGCAGTGGCTCGGATACCATCTCGATTGCTGGCAGGCCTCCCGGGGCACGAAGGTGGAACTGCTTCTGGTCTCCGGGAGTCAGGGTGGGTCATACCTTCAGTTCCTGGAACAAAAGCTTTACATGCATTGATTACTACGCTTATTAGTTATTACCTGAAACAATTTTTTTTCAACATTTGAGTCCCCCATCAATTTCATTCAAAAAGGAGCAGCATAGTCAAAAAAAGAGTGCTGCTGAAGGAGAAAGCCAGAGCTGGCAGGGTACTTGTCTCAGCCCTGCCAACCTGAGTGATTTTCATTTAGGTGAGTCACTTTTTAGTTTCCTTTCCCACAATTTGCTTTCTCCCCATAGTTTCTCAGGCTTACCACGTTGTTTGGACCTCTGCCAAGTTTATTTCTTAATGGAGCTCTCACTGCTACTAGAAATCTTTTTATTTGTCTCTTGCTGATTTTCTTCTTGTCCTTGTTAAATGCCTGTGTTCCTCTAAGCACCTTTTTTCCCTAAGGCTTTCACGATTCCCTCCTAACCTGCTCCTCTCTCTGACAACTGCTCTGCGTTTCCAGAGGACAAAGTCCCTCTTCCTTTCCAAGGCCCAGCTTTCCTCTTCCCATGCTTTTCTTTCCAACAACTTTCTGTAACTTTGTTGCAAAAGCTATACCCTTTCCCTTTTGAATCTTTCCAACTTTGCCTTTCCATTGACTTCGTTTCCCTCTTTGAGCAAACATGTTCAGGTCTTTTGTATTCTAAAAAAGTCTGTTTCTCTCCTTGCCTTCATTATTTTTTCATGATGAGTCTTTTTTATTGTGCCACCTTTGTTTTTCCATGTTGAAATATCCTACAATAGTTTCTGATCTCTGTCACCGAGGTCAGGTAAGGCCACCAATGATCTGATAATGAAAGGGTGACATGTCCTTGTCTTTATTTTTCATACTTATTCTCGTTAATCCTACTGTAACTTTCAACACTAATTGGCTCCTTTTTATTTCCTGAAATTCTTGGTAATTATTTCTTCATACTTTGGTTCCACAAGGATATGCAACACACTTTATTTTTCTGATGTTCTGCAAGTTCTTGTATTCTCTCTGTCCTTGCACTCTTTCTCCTGGAATGCCACTTCTGTTGTGAAAATTCTTTTAAGGCCCATTACAGGCACCATCTCCCTTTAAATATCCACAGCACTCTACCTCTTGGGTCCCTCTCCAGGTTTGGTTAAGTTGCAGTATATCTGTTTGTTTTTAATCCCTTTTGTTATATGAACTCTTTGAGGCTTAAGACTGGGACTGACTTCTCCTACCCTTTGGAGGATCTTTCTCATAGTGGCCACGTGTTTATTGAATTAAATCAAATAAAAAGATGTTAGGTTGAACTTTAAGTTTCCCCCTAAATCTGATTGATTGGTTCTGTACCGTCCTTTGGAATTCCATCCAGTTCATGTTTGGAGTTGAAAACCCTCAGTGAAAGCCAAAGTATAAAGAGCCACCAGAGTCAGAATATTAGTGTAGCTATCGAATTAGCTGAAAATAGAAGGTTATGAATTTTGGGCAATACATTATATTTTAAACATAGAATTCTCATAGTTATTTTATTTTTCAGGAAACAAAATAATTGAGATATAGAATTGTTCACAGTAACCAAAGTTGATATTTCTGGGAAGGCAGAAGTGCAAAAAAAAAACCCAGATAATATATTAATGACAAAAATTAGTTTGAAATATTTAAAAATATTGATAGATTAAAAAAGAATTTTCCCAAGGTGATCACTGATTTTTTATTATATATATTTTTGTATACTTTATTGATTATGCTATTACAGTTGTCCCAATTTTTTTCCTTTGCCCCCCCCCCCCGCCTGATACCCCTCTTTACTCTAGCAGTCCTCTCCCCCCGCCCCCCATAGTTCATGTCCATGGGTCGTATATGTAAGTTCTTTGGCTTCTACATTTCCTGTACTGTTCTTAACATCCTGTCTATTTTGTTCCTACCAATTACACTTCTTAATCCCTGCACCAGTTCCTCCTTTTTCCTCCTTCCCCTCCCAGCTGATAACCCTCCAAATGATCCTCATACCTATGATTCTGTTCCTGTTGTGGCTGTTTACTTAGTTTGTTTTCATTTTTATTTTTTAGATTCAGCTGTTGATAGTTGTGAGTTTCTTATTATTTTAATGTTCATAGTTTTGATCTTCTTTTCTGAATTAAGTCCCTTTAACATTTCATGTAATAATGGCTTGGTGATGATGAATTCCTATAGGTTTACCTTGTCTGGGAAGCACTTTATCTGCCCTTCCATTCTAAATGCTAGCTTTGCTGGGTAGAGTAATCTAGGTTGTAGGTCCTTCCTTTTCATCACTTTGAATACTTCTTGCCAGCCCCTTCTTGCCTGTAAGGTTTCTTTTGAGAACTCAGCTGACAGTCTTATGGGAACTCCTGTGTAGGTAAGTCTCTGCTTTTCTCTTGCTGCTTATAAGATTCTCTTTTTATCTTTAATCCTTGGCATTTTAATTATGATGTGTCTTGGTGTGTTCCTCTTTGGGTCCAACTTGATTGGGACTCTGCGCTTCCTAGATTTACATGTCTATTGCCTTCACCTAATTAGGGAAGTTTTCTTTCATTATTTTTTCAAATAGATTTCCAATTTCTTTCTCTTCTCTTTCTGGCATTCCTATGATACGAATGTTGGACCTCTTGACGTTGTCCCAGAGGCTGCTTATACCATCCTTATTTTTTTTTATTCTTTTTTCTTCTTGTTCTGATTGGTTGTTTTTTGCTTCCTTATGTTCCAAATCATTGATTTGATTCTCATCTTCATCCACTCTACTGTGGTTTCCCTGTAAAATGTTCTTTATTTCAATTAGTGAATCCTTCGTTTCTAACTGGGTTTTTTAATGCTGCTGAGGTCCTCACTAAGTTCCTTGAGCATCCTTATAAACAGTGTTTTGAACTCTGCAACTGATAGATTCTTTGTCTCCATTTCATTTAGCTCTTTTTCTGGAGTTTTGATCTGATCTTTCATTTGGGCCACGTTTCTTTGTCTTCTCATTTTGGCAGCCTCCCTGCGTTTGTTTCTATGTACTAGGTAGAGCTGCTTTGACTCTGTGCCTTAGTAGTGTGGCCTAATGTGGTAGGTGTCCTGTAGGGTCCAGTGGCACAACCTCCCCTATTATTGAAGCTGGGTATTCGAGGTGCGCCTTTCTTGTGGGCTGAGTACACCCTCTTCTTGTAGTTGAGCCTTTGTTGCTGTTGGCAGATCAATGGGAGGGATTTACCAAAAGTCAGTCAGCTGCAAGGACTGGCCGTGACTACTTACCACCAATTTCTGCCCTCCGTGGAGGATCAGCAGTGCAGGGGCAGGGTGGTGGTGCTCAGAAGTGGTCTGTAGCTGTCCACTGGGTGTGCTGGCCCTGGGGTTTCCTGGGTGGTGGAGGCCAAGGTCAGCCCCCACCTGTGTTTTGTCCAGGGCTGCCCTTCCTGAGCTATAAAGCAATCTGAGAAGGCTGCTACTTGTGCTGAGCTTGGAGATTCCCAGGCAAAGCCAAACTGTGAAACTATTCTGGCTGCCTCCAGTGCCTGGCCTGGGGCTCACTGAGGCCTGCTGTTGCTTGTTTTGATAGGATTTAGGAAGGTGTGAAGCCTGAGGCAAGACCCACTATTCATATGGAAAAATAGCTTGGGTGGCCCCATAAGTTGGGTGGGGTGGAGTCTCTGGGGATCTCCCAGGTGGGTCAAACAATGTTAGGTTGATGCAGCCTCAAATATGACACCAGCCTGCCAGCTCTGGAGAGGAAGGGGGAGGCGAGGTTTAGAGAAGGGACAATGGCCTCTGCTTACCTTGATAGCACTTCTGTCTCTCCCAGGAGCCACTGGTGCCTTTAAGCTGCCACACCAGGGCTGGAGCTCAGAGAAGGGAGTGAGTCTGAGTAGGGGAGTCTGTGTGCGTGTCTTTCTGGGTTTTGCAATCAGAAGTTGTGGGGACTTAGCTTCCTGGCGCTGGAACCCTGGGCTGGGTGGTCTGGTGTGGGGCTGGGACTCCTCACTCCCAAGATATCCCTCCTGAATTTTTATTCTCCATACGAGAGATCAGCCCGTTCTGCATCTCTATTCCTCTTACCAGTCTTGATGGATGTGGTTTCTTTAATTCCGTAGTTGTCAGACTTCCGTTGAGCTTGATTTCTGACGGTTCTGAGTGATGGTTGTTCTATATTTCAGCTGTAATTTTGATGTGGTTGTGTGAAGAGGTGAGCCACGTCTGCCAGTGCTGCCATCCTGACTGGAAACCAAGATATTGATAGTTTCAGTGATAAAAACTCACTCCAGAGGCCAAAATTGGGAAAACAGTTCTAATTCTGATGGTACAAATATAGTTTTAAGATGAGGTAGTGCCTTGGTTTTAAACAAAATAATTTTAAGATACTCATTGCACATGGTCTGATTTGCTTAGTTCCTCATTTACTAACTTTTCAAAAAAATAATATATTTTAAAGATTTTATTTATTTATTTTTAGAGCAGAAGGCAGGGAGAAAGAGAGAGGCAGAGAAACATCGATGTGTGAGAGACACACCGATTGGCTGCGCCCAGCCAGGGACTTGGCTAGCAACCCTGGCATGTGCCCTGACTGGGAACTGAACCAGCAACCTTTTCATTCACAGGCTGGCACTCAGTCCACTGAGCCACACCAGCCAGGGCCATATTGGTGATTTTTAACTTTGATTATACTTTGATTATACTTGGTTAGGTGGTGTCTACCATGTTTTTCCCTGAAAAGTTACTGATTATTTTTTAGTTTTTAAGTAATTTTGTTGAGATGCTTGAGCTATATAAATATCCTTATTCCCCCTCAGACTTTTACCCCTTGCCTATTCATTTTAGCATCCATTGATGACTTTTTCCTCATGTCATCATTTCTTATATTTATTAAGTGGCATTTTACTGTAAGGAAGAGTTTCTCTTCTCCACCATTTTAACATTTATTTCTGTCTATATTTATTTATCTATTGATAAACATATCAGTATGAACTCATGAATTCTTTTTTCATTAAATAGATCATAATTTATTATTTCATTTGATCCTTGAAATGTCCCTGCTTTGGCCAGTGGGATTTCCTTCTAGCTGACTCACATTGTCTCATGATTCCTTTTAGTACTTACTTTTTAGCTTAAGAAGATATTCCAAGCTTATCCTGTACTTTCTGTGCCACAGCCCTAGCATCAGCCGTTTCTCCAAGGATGCCCGGGTCCTTTTAGTGGAGGACGGTATTTCCAAACCACAGTGTAGCTGCTAGCTGAGTGCTTGTTTTTATTACTTGTAGGCCTTCTCAGAGGATGCAGTGCATGCGCACACACACACAATTTCATTTCATTTTTAAAGAGATATTTAAGGACTACATGTAAGAATCTTGTGTGATTTATATCTGTTTCCATAGTAATGTGGCCACCGGTTAGTTAACAGTTAGAATGAAGAAATTATAAAACTACTTAAATGTCACCTATCTGCAGTATCTTTTTAAATTTGTTATAGACTGGAATTGTCAGAAAGGCGGTGTTGATCAGTGAAAAGAGCAACCTATCAACTTTCCTTCCTACCACCTGCTTTGGGCATGTTAACTTAACCTTTTCCTCAGTTAGAAAAGAGTGAAAATATTTACTTAAGGGATTAGAAAACACAGAAAAAAAAAACCCTGCCAGGCACTGGCCACCTGGTTGGATAGAGCACCACCCAATACGCTGAGGTTGCAAGATCAGTCCCTGATCAGGGCACATGCAAGAATCAACCAATGAATGCCTAAATGAGTGGAGCAGCAGGTCAGTGTTTCCCTCTCCCTCTCTCTCTCTCTCTCTCTTTCTCTAAAATCAATTAAAAAAAAACTGCCACACATTGTAGTTGCTCAATTAAATGTTGATTTCTTATCTCCCTGTGCATTTTCCTTTTTTTTCTATTTCTCTAGTTTTTGTCACTGATCAAATGGTTGAAAATTGTTTTATTATTAAATTGTAAATATCACCTAGGGGTTCAGAAAAAATGACCTTTAATTTTTAGTTTGGAATGGGGAACATACCTAACTCCTTGAAGTCCACTGTTTGGCTCTTTCAGCAGGATTTCTGTTTGTGATTGGACCTTGTGCCTGCTCTGAGGTCAAGGGCAGTTGCTGATTGCTAATGAACCTTACTCCCTAGACCTCGTGCACATTGGACAATCATCTCTAATTAGAACACACTGATTATTGGTAAAATGTGAGGTTTAGAGATGGGAGATGTGATTACAATGTAGGATTCTATATTCTTCCTAAACACTAAGAATAATAGCAACCACTTAAAATTTTTTTAAACCTCTTTATTGCGACATTGTTCATATGCCACACAATTCATCCATTCTAAGTATATATTCAGTGGTTTTCAGCATATCACGGAGTTGCACAATCATCACCACAAATCAGTTTTAGAACATTTCATCACCCCAGAAGAGCCCGTGACCCAGTAGCAGTCATGCCTAGGCCCTGTCCTTGCAGGCTCCGGCGACCTCTCATCTGCTTTCTGTCTCTCTGGATTTGCCTGTTCTGGACATTTCATGTACATTAAATCATACGATATGTGGCCTTTTGTGACTGCTGCTTTCATTTAGCATAATGTATTTAAAGTTCACCCATGGTATAGGAGTGAATGTAGTACAGGCGTACTTCAGAGATATTGCAGGGTTAGTTCTAGACCTCCACGGTAAAGTGAGTATCACAATAAAGCAAGCACAGAGTTTTTTGGTTTCCCAGTGCATGTAAAAGTTATGTTTACACTATGCTGTAGTATAAGTATGCAATAGCATTATGTCTAAAAAAAAAAATGGACAGCCCTTAATTAAAAATAACTCTATTCTGTAGTCTGTTAAGTGTGCAATAGTATTATATCAAAAATACATATCTTAATTTAAAAATCGTTTTCTGCTAAAAAGTGCTTTCATCTGAGCCTTCAGTAGGTTGTCATCCTTTTGCTGGAGTAAGGCGTTGCCTCTGTTGATGGCTGCTGACTGGTCAGGTGGCTGGTCACTGAAGACCAGTGGCTGTGGAACTTTCTTAAAGTAAGCCAGCAACGAAGTTCGCCACCTGGATGGACTCTTCCTCTCACCAGCGAGTTCTTAGTAGCACGTGATGCTGTTTGATAGCATTTTACCCACAGTAGAATTTCTTTCAAAATTGGAGTCAGTTCTCTCAAACCCTGCCATTGCTTTGTCAACTAAGTATATGAAATACTCTAAATCCTCTCTTGTCATTTCAATAGTCTTCATAGCTTCTTCACCAGGAGTAGATTCCATGTGCAGAAACCACTTTCTTTGCTTCTCCATAAGAAGCAACTCCTCACCAATTAAAGTTTTATCATGTGATCGCGGTAAATCAGTCACCCATCAGCCTCCACTTCTGAATCTGGGTCTCCTGCTATTTCTGCCACATCTGCAGTTGCTTCCTCCCCCGCGCTCTCGAACCCCTGAAAGCCATCCGTGAGGTTGGAGTGAACTTGCCAACTCCTGTTAATGTAGATATTTTGACCTCTTTCCATGAATCACAGATGTCCTTCATGGCATGTAGAACGGTGGATCCTGTCCAGAGGGTTTTCAGTTCCTTTGCCCAGATCCGTTAGAGGAATTACTGTGCCAGCTATAGCCTTACAGAAGATGAGGGCTGTCCAGAAAGTATCCAGCCACATCCTAAGAAGAAGATAATAAGAAACATTGTACGTAGGAAAATGACACCTCAGTCCCCTTCAAAGCAGGCTCCTTGGGACCTCACACAGTTCTCCCAGTGTCTCTTGCACAGTTCAGAACACTGTGCAGAATCCTTTGTTGCAATCACAGTTTGATCAAGTCATTAACAACTGCACCACGATGTTCCTTCTGCTCTCAGACTCAGTAGTTTTGGGAATCCCCAGATCAGCTTCTCGCTCTCACACTGTCAGTCCCTGATCTTTGTTGACTGCAGCCCGTACACGTTCAACATTCTCAGTGTTCTGCTTGTTGCAGGCCTTCCAGAATGTGGGTCAGTTTCAACAGATTCTCAACCATGTTTGAAGGGGTTGTGCCACACTTTTATTTGCACTGCACTCATTGCATCGTCCCCAAAAGCCTTCTGAATCATCCTAATAGTTTCTGCGGAGCAATGTTCAAGCTTAAAGCAATTCATTGTTCTACTTGCTCAGTCATTTAGAATTCGATGGCCACACAGCACACATGCTCACTGAACAGCGTCTACCACCCCCACTGACTAGTACAGTGAAGTCGTCATTGTTCACACATGCACATTCCAGTCCACTCTCCTTGGCTTCCAGGTTACATCAGTGTCGCGCAACCCATTCTTATTACATTAACAGTGGCTGGACTTTTCCTAGACAGACCTCGTCTGTCTTAAATAATAAGGCTTGAAAGTCAAAATTGAATCTTTATCTGTGGGCTACAGAATGGATGTTATGTTAGAAGGCAGGAAAACATTAATCTCATTGTACATCTCCATCAGAGCTCTTGGGTGACCAGGTATATTAATGAGCAGTAATATTCTGAAAGTATTATATATTTTCCGAGTAGTATGTCTCAACAGTGGGCTTAAAATATTCAGTAAACCATGTTGCAAGTGGCTGTGCTGCCATCCAGGCTTGTCGTTCCAGTTATAGAGCACAGGCAGAGTAGATGCAGCATAATTCTTAGGATTTTCAGAACAGTGAATGAGCACTGGCTTCAACTGAAAGTCATCAGCTGCATTGGCCCCAAGCAGGAGAGTCAACCTGTCCTTTGAAGCTAGGCATTGGCTTTTCTAGCTACGAAAGCTCTAAATGGCATCTTCTTCCAATAGAAGGCTGTTTTGTCTACATTGAAAATCTGTTGTTTAGTACACCCACCCTCACTAATCGTCTTACTTGATCTTCTTGATAACTTACTGTAGCTTCTATATCAGCACTTGCTGCTTCACTTTGTACAGTTATGTTATGGACATGCCTTCATGCTTTAAACCTCAGGAACCAACTTCTGCTAACTTCCAATTTTTCTTCTGCAGCTTCCTCACCTCCCTCAGCATTCATAGAATTGAAGAGTTGGGGCCTTGCTCTGGATTAGGCTTTGGCTTAAGGGAATATTGTAGCTGGTGTGATATTCCAGCCAGACCATTAAAACTTTCTCCATATCAGCAATAAGGCTATTTTGCTTTCTTATCATTTGTGTGTTCACTGGAGTAGCACTGTTAATTTTCTTCAGGAACTTTTCCTTTGCATTCACAACTTGGTATGGCGCAAGAGGCCTGCCTTTCAGCCTATCTTGGCTTTTGACGTGCCTTCTTTACTAAGCTTAATCATTTCTAGCTTTTGACTTAAAGTGAGAGATGTGCATCTCTTCCTTTTACTTGAACACTTAGAGGCCATTGTAGGGTTATTAATTGGCCTAATGTCAATATTGTTGTATCTCAGGGAATAGATCGATCCCCAGAGGGGGAGCGAGTCCGGGGAACGGCGGGGCAGTGGCATAGTAAGAACACACAGCAGTTGTCAGTTAAGTTCACTGTCTTATATGGGCGCAGTTTGTGGAGCCCCAAACCAGTTGCAATAGTAATGTCAACGATCACTGATAACAGATCACCATAACAAATGTAATAATAATGACAAAGTTTGAAGTATTTTGAGAATTACTAAAAAATGACATAGAAACACAAAGTGAGCAAATGCTGTTGGGCAAGTGGTGCTGGTGGACTTGCTTGACACGGGGTTGCCGCACACCTTCAGTTTGTAAAAACATGCCGTTATCTGTGCGGTGCAGTGAAGCAAAATACAGTGAAATGTGGTATGCCTGTACTTCATTCCTTTTTAAAGCTGAATATTTTACTTTGGAGAGAGAGGGGAACATGGATTTGTTGTTCCACTTATTTATGCATTCATTGATTGATTCTTATATGTCCCCTCACCAGGGATCGAACCCACAAGCTTGGCGTGTGGGGATGACACTCTAACCAACTGAGCTACCCGGCCAGGGCAAAGCTGAATAATATTTTATTATGAGGATTCTAATATCTGCACATCCTCACTAATACTTGCTATTATCTGCCTTTTTTTATTTTTGCTTCTAGTGGGTACAAAGGGGTATCTCATTGTGATTCTAATTTGCATTCTCCTGATGGCTACTGATGTTGAGCATCTTTTTAATGTGCTTATTGGCCATTTGTATTATCTTTGGAGAAATACCTATTCAGATCTTTTGGCCATTTTAAAATTGGGTTATTTGTCTTTTTATCATTCAGTTGTAATGGTTCTTTTAACAATCACTTTTTGAGGGCCTAGTGTGTGCCAGGACCTTGGTAGGTGCTTCACATGTACTTCTTTATTTAACTCATAAAAAGCCCCAAGTGGTAGGCCTTATACATTGTTTACAGATGAGGAGATTCAGGATCAGAGTTAAAACAGCTTATCTAAAGAGAGTTTTAAGTGGTAGTGATCAAGATCCTAACCTCATATGAGTTCCTGTTTCCTTGGCTACTCTGTGCTTCTGATCTTTGACATTGTTGAAACAGTGCCTGTATTCTAGGCCTGAGAATGAAATTTTTTGGGAAGTGTAGAGGGGATTCATACACCAAATAATTAATCTTCAAAGTCCCTTCTAATATTTTATGTACTGTATTTATTTCAGAAGACTTGCGTATAAACCAAGTTAAAAGTCAGAATTTAGTTTTTGCTAAAAGAACTTTGTAAATAATGAAATCACAAGAAATATCCTTCTGTAATATGAGTAATCTCTTTTCTAAGTTTGCTTAAGTTACTATATTCAGTTTCCCTAGAACAGGGTGCATATCAAATAAATTGTAAGGTATATATTAACTTTTTTCCTAATCTGGTTGTAAAGTTGATTGATCATTAGCTTGATGAGCTTTTCAAAACAAGCAAGATGAAGAGATACCTGTGGCCTGTGGGAACTTGTCTGGATTCCGCCCCACAAAGAATCAAGATATTTTGTACACTGAAAAGTACTTCTAGTATCAGTTATTATTTTATCACGTACAGTCAGGAAATGACAAGTTTGGAGCAGGGCACAATGATGAAAAACTGAAGAACTGAATTAATGAAATGAAATGGGCCTGTGGAAGACTTGATTTCAGGTCGCTCATTCAGGCTTGTGACAGAGAAGATGGTGACCATAGATAATTCTGCTCAAAGTGGAACAGGAAAAAATTAGGACTTAGGTGAGGGAGAATTCAGTGTAATTTCTGTGGCGTTTATTCACTGTTTACTGGGTACACTTACCGTGTGCCGAGAACTGAGGATATAAAGAATTTTTTTAAAAAGAAGATGTGGTGTCTGCTTTCGAGAAGCTGACCTCCGTCAGTGAGCGTTTCACAGACAAGGAGTTGCTTGGCCTGGGTCTTGAGGGTGAAATGGAGCTCGCTCAGACAGAGGTGTGCCGCACGCGAGGAGCGGCACTGGCCTCCCTTGCTCTGAGAACACGTGTTTCAGCGTGGGCAGGCACTTAGGCCCCATGCCTGCTGTCCATGACACTAGTATGACTTCTCTGGTAGGCTCGCTTTGGACTTCTTTGACTTCCCGTACTCATCTTTCATCCTCATTCTTAGCTGATTACTTTGTTGAAAAATCGGAAGCCATTAGACTCAAACTCCCTCATCTTCCGTCCCAAGACCTATAACCCCATCCAGAACCACACCCATCTGGTCCTCCTTCCCTAAGTCTCCTCCTTCTCCTGTCTCAGGCCACTGGATCGCATCCCCTGTCACCTTCTCAAGACTTCTCTCCTTGTGTCTCCTTTCCTCTGGTTCAGTACCATCATCAGGCAAACACGGTCAATGTGTCAATCTTAAAACAAAAACTTTTCTTGATACTGTCCTCCAAAGGCCACTCCATGTCATTGTTCCCCTGGATAATTCACTGTAATCTGACTGCTACCTTCCACCACTCCCTTAAAATTGCTTTTGTCAAAGTCATCTGTCCTCTCCATGTTGCCAAATCCAGCAGGTACTTGACATAGTTCACTCCTCCCTCCAGACTCTTTCTGCGCCCTCAGCTCATGACACCATGCCCTACTGGTTTCCTCTTGCATCACCGCTGCTCTTCCCCTTCTCTCCCAGACCTCTGAATAATGGAGTCCCATGGGGTGTTGTCCTGGGCCCTCTTTCTCTATTTTTCTTTCAAGGAGAGCTTATCAGTTCCCTTGGATTTAAATACCGTCATTATGCTGATGATTATCTCCATTTTATCTGCAGTGTAGACCTCCCCTCGGAGCTCCAGACTCCCACATGCAACTGCCTGCCGGTCTCAGAAACTGCTCATACTTAATGTGCCTAAAATGGAACTTGATCCCCTCTACTCCCACTACATTCTTTTTATCAATAAATGGCACTGCTATTCTTGAATCATCCTTGTTCTTTCCCTGCCCACTTAAATCTCCCTCATTCTGTCTGGATTCTATCTCTGAGATTTATTTTGAATCCCTTTCCTTCTTGCCACCATCTCCACTGGCAGCCTGCCTCCACTGTGGTCCAGACCGCCATCACTCCGTACTTGGACTACTCTAGCAGCCTCCTGTCTGCCCCGCTCTGTTCTTGCAGGCCCCCCCCGCCCCCCCCCACCGCAATTCATTCTGCATACTGCTGTAAGGATGATCACAAATCTAACTGTTTCACTTCCCCGTTGAATCATTTCAGTGGCTTCCCAGACGTCTTCCTCTGGTGTGCATGATCTGGTTCCTGCCTGGTTCTCCCATATCATTTCATGTCACTGTCCCCCCACTTACTGTGCTCTACTGACACTGGTTGTGTTTGACTTTCTTTTAACATACCAAACTCTTTTCTCAGGGACTTGGCGTTTCCTCTTTGAAAGGCCAACTCCTTTTGGTTCTTTAATTGGGTCTTTGCTTAAATCCATTTGCTCAAAGATGTCATTCCTTGACGGCCCTACCTAAAGTAGGTTCTTCCACTTTTTTTGCTTCCTAATACTTGCAATTATTTTGTCTGTTTACGCTCTTTTCTTTTCCACCTAAAAAATGTAAACAGTGAGGAGAGGGATTGGGTCTGACTTGTTTAATACTCCTAGTACCTGGAACAGTGTTTGGCATGTAGCAAGCACTCATTCAATATTTATGAAATGATAGAAAGAAGGAACGGGAAGGGAAAAGAGAAATGGGTGGGGTGGGTGGGGAGAGAGAAAAAAGAGACAGAAGGAAGGAGAAGGGGGGAGAAAAAGAGAAAAGAAAAGAAGGAAAGGAAAGGGAGGGAGGAGGGGAAAGACAGAAAGCGCGTTTACTGAGCAGCTTCTACACTCTTGACTCCGGTGTCCATCTGGTGTCCTTCTGGTGGCGTTCCTGTCTCTGTCCCAGCCACCACCAGCACGCGTGCAGTGTGTCAGAGGAGTCACCGAACACCCTAAGGTGGCCTCATCTGCCTCAGACCCCTGCACTTTCTGACTGTGTCCGACAGTCTGCATCTAACACCGGAGGCTCTGGAGCCCGTACTGTCCTGTCTGCCACTTCCTGCCACGGGCTGCGATCTCTGCTAGTGCTTTACTCGCTGGATTCCATTTAATTCTGGAAAGTCATTGGCACCGTCCGCCTCCTTCCCTGCCTCCTCACCAGAGGTACACAGAGAAGTATCTGCCTCATAATCATATAGCTAGTGAGTACAGGAAGCCCTGAGGATTCCAGCCCAAGCCTCTGTGCTGTAAAGACTGTTCCTTAGCCCTGGCTGGTGTAGCTCAGTGGATTGAGCGCGGGGTGGGAACCAAGCGGTCCCGGTTCGATTCCCAGTTAGGGCACATGCCTGGGTTGCGGGCCAGGTCCCCGTGAGGGCCATGTGAGAGGCAACCATACATTGCTGTTTCTCTCCCTCTCTTTCTCCCTCCCTTCCCCTCTCTCTAAAAATAAATATATTAAAAAATAATAATAATAATAATACAAAAAAAAAAAAAAAGACTGTTCCTTCTGCCACGTGAGGCATCTATAGTGGTTCCCTAAATATCAAACCATCAATAGCCAGATGGTTGTTAATCTGTCAACATGAGAAATGTCCAAACCTATAGAGAATTTTTATAAAAGTTTATTTGATGTCCTGGCTGGTGTGGCTCAGAGGATTGAGCGCCAGCCTGCGAACTGAAGTGTTGCCAGTTCGATTCCCAGTCAGGGCGCATGCCTGGGTTGCAGGCCAGGTCTCCAGTTGGAGATGTGCAAGAGGCTGTCAGTGTTCCCAGCTGGTCAGTGTTTCTCTTGCACATCCGACGTCTCCCTTTCTTTCTTCCTTCCCCTCTCTCTAAAAAAGTAAATAAAACATTTTTTAAAAAAGTGTGTTTGCTCCAAGACTGATGATATACATCACGGAGCAAGATCTCAGATGCTCCAGAGATGCAGTTTTGCAGTTTCATTGATGTCCTGAAGTCAAGGAGGGACTGTAAGGAAGATTACGTGAGGGTGGGAGAAGGCAAGGCTAGATTATGTGCTTTCTTGAGGGTGGTTATTGACCTAGGTACACAGAAACAATGGACCGGGCTTGCATAAGGCAAAGATAAACCTTTTATTATTAATAGAAAGTTGCATGCCTGGGACATGACTACCCACCATGATCTGTCCATTTAGGAGTTTATGGTCAGATCATCCTGTGAGGTTGATTTCATAGATCCCCTTTTTGTCCACAAACTCATTATCGGTATCACAGGTAGACCATGAATCTCCAGTCCAGCCTCTGCTTACTCCATACTTCCTTATAACCCTCTCCTCATCACCACCTCCTCCTGCTTGGGCTGCGGCAGTGGCCTCTTAACTGGGCTCCCTGCCTCCCCCCTTTGCCTCCTTACAGCCCGTTTTCCAGCTGGCAGCCAGGTTTATTTTCTTAAAACATGTAAATTGGATTATGCTACTTCCCAGTGTATACTCATTATACTTAAAATGAAACCCAGACTCCTAATTATGACCTATAAAGCCCCTTGTTACCTTGTCCACGTGTTTCTCTGACGTTATATCCTTCCGCTCTGCTCCAGCCATGCTGGTCGTCTTATAGTTCCTTTAACTACCAAGCTGGTTCCTGCCTCCAGTGCTTTATGAAACTGGCTTCCCCGCCTAGATCTTCACATGGCTGGCTCACGGACATAATTTAGTGCCACCTCCTCAGAGAGGCCTGTCTGACCAGGCTGTCTAAAGTGGAACACCCAGCACAAATAAATCCCCTTTCTCTGTATCCCATTCACCTGCCTTATTTCTTCATAGTAACGATACTCATTATTTTTTTGTTGTTCATTGGCTCTCTCCCCCACCAGCATATACACTTCGTGAGGGTAGATTCTTTGAATTACCATATATTCAAGGATAATGCCTAGCACCTATTGAATGCTCGTATTTGTTGAAAAAAATGGGAAGTAAAACTTGTTTTATGGATTTAATAACAATTTTATTTGGGTAGGAGTTATAACATCTCTTTTTTTAGGGTTTTGGAAAATTACTACTGTATAAATGTTGGAAAACCTAGTACCTATGCGATTCCATGATTGAAATTGAGCCTTCCCCTCGTTCTTTTAGAACTCCTCAAATTGCGGCTGTCCCAACCAACTCTGCAGTTGAAGGGTTTAAGTCAACCCTTGTCTTTAAAGAGATTGAGAAGAAGCTTGAAGAGGTAAGTAATATTTATGTAAAATACTACCAAGAGGACCTGGAGGCTAGAGAAAGCACATATAGATTTCAGGTGTTGCCATGCTGTGGTACAAGTTGAAAATTTAGATCATGTTATCAAATATTGAGTGTATTTTAAATATCTGAGTGTCTGTTACAGTTTCCTTGTAATTCTGGTAGGAGTGCATTTCAGAGAGGTATAAATCTCCAGATTTGAGTTATATAAAGAACTATGGTAAATAGCTATTAAAATCTTAACTTCAGAGGAAAGTCTAATACTTATCACTCTTTTCTCCATCTTCTCTTTGTCAGGGAGATAATAATTTTGGACAGAGTTTATATGTAAAGGGGTCGTAACTTATTTTGATGTAATTTTATTCTGAATTAAAAAGATCTTACATAGAATTGTTCAAATGAATATTTAAAGTGAGCATTTATTTATTTATTTAAAGATTGTATTTATTTTTTATTTTTAGAGAGAGGAGAAGGGAGGGAGACAGAGAGGGAGAGAAACAGCAATGTATGGTTGCCTCTCACATGGCCCTCACTGAGGACGTGGCCCACAACCCAGGCATGTGCCCTGACTGGGAATCGAACTGGGTCCCTTTGGTTCCCAGTCCGCGCTCAGTCCACTGAGCTGCACCAGCCAGGGCTAAAGTGAGCCTTTAAAGCTACCTAATAATGTCAAAACTCTTTTTTAAAAGAAATATTTTGTGCTTGATATTTTTAAGGTAGTTTTTAATTTGTTTTTTCTTGTTGTAAAAATGATGCTAATTTTGCTGTGGCTGATGTGGCACAGTTGGTTGGAGCATCGTCTAATCCCGAAAAGGTTGCAGGTTCAATTCCCCGTCAGCGCACATACCTGGGTTGCATGTTTGATCCCCAATCTGGGTACTTATATGGTAGACAACTAATCAGTGTTTCTCTTTGATGTCGGTATTTCTCTATCTCCCTTCCTCTTTCTCTAAAAGCAGTGAAAAAATGTCCTTGGGTGAGGATAAAAAAAAGTTTTTTTAAGATGCTAATTTTTAAAACAGTTACACTATACAGAAACACATAAGACAGAAAAATTTTAAATCTGAAATGGGAGCATTTGAGATCTAGCTCCCTGTCATATATCATCAATTTGACTCAAATAAACTCTTATAAAAATTTTTTTAAAAATCTCCTAAAATGTTATAGAGTTCACTAAAATGTTAACAATGGCCGGCCTTCTTTCAGACGTCTCTTCGTGTATGTGAACATACAGGGTAGCATAACTAGAATCAGACAATACATGCTGAGTTTTTAAACTGCTATCTATACAGATCTATTTTTATGTACAATAATTAGTTCTCAGTAGATCATACTAGGTAATCTACCAGTAACTCTGTCTCTAAGAAGAGAGTTGTTTTCTTCAGGTAAAATGAGATATTTACTTCATTGTTTCAAACTGAAAGGCACCTTGGGATTTTATTATTGATCTCAATTTTGAGACTAACAAGGCAGTTATAGCCAGAGTCACACAATTCCAGTTGCATAGCAGCTGAGCTGATCAAAGTGGGCTGAAATAAAGAAAGGGATTCAGGACATTTGAGCTATGTATTTCACTCGTGTTAGAGCCACAGCGTGGATGGCAAACATTGTAACTATCTTGGAACTCCCTTACTGTAGCAGAAAGGACCTCGTAACATCAAAGGTGATGACATTGAATGTGTTTGTGTGGGGGTTGGAGGGGCGAGGGGACAGCCAATGTGACTGGTGTGTCCTGACAAAGGACCCTGCATTTCTAGGATTTTCATAATGATCAACAACCTTCCTGAGGTGGAAAAGGCCAGGGTTGACAGTTTGGGCAGCAGGAAACGGTCCACTTGCTGCAGACCTTGGCCAGTGCCATCTTGTGGGAATGCACCTGTGTGAGACTGCTTTTTATTTTATAACCTGCTTTTCCCTTTTTTTTTTTTTACACTTTATTGTTGTTCATTTACAGTTGTCTGCATACTCTCCCCTCCCCTCCCCCTCCAATCCCACCTCCCTTCCCTGCCTCCCTCCCCACCCTTGGTTCTGTCCATGTGTCCTCTATAGTGTTCCTGCTTTTCCCTTTTGACAGTATGTTCCATGCCTTTAAATGTAAATCCTTCCCACCAGTGTTAATGACCACATTGCATTTGTTTGAATGTCTGTACCATAATCTAACTAGTCTCCTATGGTGAACCTCAGGTTGTATTTGAATTGTGTAAGTAAAGCAATGGTTTAACAAATTTCCTTTTGCACTCATCTTTAAATACTCGAGGCCGTGATTATCTTAGCATGAATAATTAAAGGGGGAAATCGTGGAGTAGTTGGGTATGTGTGTTTCGCTTTTGGATACATATTGCCAAATTATCCACCAAAAAAAGGGAACTGATTTAATTTAATAATAATTTATGAGATGACTGTTTTTTCCTTCAGACCTTCTTCAGTGCTCTGTTGGCTGGTTTAAAAAACATCTTTGCCAATCTAGTAGGAAAAAATATCTCATTTAAAAAGTTTCTTTCATGCCAGCAATGTGTGCCTATAGAGTAACCCGTAGTGTAGTGCCAAGTTGCCCCATTCTTTCAACTTTATTCTGTTAAAAAAAAATCAAATAAAAATAATTAGTTGAGAGAGTCTCTGGCTAGATGTCAATCATTGAGTACCTCATTATTGGGGTAAACAAAGAAGTGCTGTTTTTATTTCACAGACTTCTTCTAGCTTTGCAAATGTGTGCCTCTTGCTCCTGTTTTAATTCTTTTTTTCTCCTTCCATAACCTCACTTGCATGGACCTTGTCCCCTTGTTTTTTTTCCCTCCTTCCCACGATTGTCAGTTTCCTAGATGTTTGCAGGACTAGAAAGTGAAAGAAAGTCTTGGAATCTTTTGTCAATTCATGCTTTTTCTACCTTAGCAAAGGAAGCCTGGCAAGATATTTTATTTCCACTCTTTGTTAGCAATATCCCATTGCCCTTCTTTGAATTCTGTTAATTTTTTTGTTCCGGTTATGTTTACGACAGGACCTACTCCTTGACCTTTTACCTACTCAGAAAGAAGTACTTTTCTTCAGGGAAGGAGGCACTTAGAACTTACTTAGTATTAATGATCTGTGGTTTCACAATAAGCATGTATTTGCTTTCCCCTTTTAACTCTGTCCCTCCCTCTTCAGTTAAAAATGTTTTATTGACCAAAGGATGTGATTTTGTAAGATGATCAGATGGTTCTTAAAATTAGCAGCAAGTGTGAAATTAATCTACACCTATCTTAAGGAGATGGGAGGAATTTCTCTCCAAGTATGTAGGTAGAATTTCTAAGTGTTTGCTGGTGTTTCCTGCCCTCACTTGTTGGTGTCCGTCATAGTTCTTTTCCTGAGGCATCATGCAAGCACGTGATGTGGATGTACCTGGAAATAGTCATTAAGGAGCCGCTGGCCCCAAAGAAAGCCTGGCTCTTGGGTGGCCCAACACACCAGCACTGCTAACCCACTCTTCTAGACTATCTCCCCAGAAGGGGTAAAATATCTCCTAGAGGGGTAAAATATTTTAAGGAATATAAAGGAGACTTTGAACTTTAAAAAAATTCATTTATGGTGACAAACTGCTTTCATATGAAGTCTGAGTTTGGAAGTACTGGTGTAGTCTGCTTGCAGTCGGGTGTGGTCAGATGGAAAGAACACGGAATTTGCCGTTAAACCAACCGAGGATTGAGTTCTTGGTTGCACTGCTTACTGGTCATGTGTCCCTGCCCCTGAGGGAACAGAGTTTAGTGGGAAGAGGGACATGGAAAAAGTTTCCCAGAAAAAAATAACTGCTTTCACAAGAAACCTGGGTGCATGTGCTTTCGGAGGATGCAATAGAGACTGAAGAGCCTTCCCAGAGAGTGAGCACGTGAGCTGAGACTTGGTGAGATTGGGGTGCAAGTGGAGAACAGGAGGCGGTGCGTGACCCACTGCAGGGCACGGAGACACGCATGCTCCTGGAATTCAGAATGGTTAGTATTTAGAACATAAAGCCTGAGAAAGATTAAACACTCTCCAAATTTAACAGATCTTGAATGATACATAAAGACAGACTTCATCCCATATTCTATGGGGAGCCATTGAAGAAACCCACACCGGAACGTGCTCGGTGGATCATGTAAGAGTTAGGTGGGCTGTGTTAGTTAGACCAGGGGTATCAAACTCGTTTTCACTAAAGTTAACTTTTCCTAAAGTTAACTTAAAATAATTTGAGATCTTTAAGAGAAGCCAAAATAAGGGAATTTCTCTTTGACTTAAAAAAATCTGACAGTCATTTTGGTTTCTTGATATAACTAGGAAATATTGGTAGTTGGTTTCAGGACACCCACAGGTAAAAAATTCCTGCATGACTTTTGAGATAAATAGGCCTAGACTAAGTATTTTTAGAACAGCTTTGGAGTCCTGAGGCCTACGGTCGATTCTAGGTCCGATTCTAGGTCGGTTCAGACGGAACGGGAAAAGGCTGGCTCGGCTGCCAGGTGACTGAAGCGAGACAGACGGACGGGAGCGGTGAGGGCGCGGACAGTGTCAGCCTGTGCTGGTTCCAGGCTTCGTGTTCTTAACTAGCAGAGTTTAGTTCCAGGAATTTAATCCGAAATCGATGAGGCTATGTGAAAATCTTTAGATATACAAATGTTATTCACAGCATTGTTATAACTATCTAAATATCGAGCAGCAGAGTATTGGTTTAATATAGTACACTTCTACAATTAAGGATTGTATTGGTCATTTTAAATTACGTAGAAGAGTATTTAATGACATAGTCATGATAAATATTAAACAGAAAAGTGGATTATAATACAATATATACAATATGATCCCATATACTAAAATATTTTCTCTTACAGAGAGATTAAATTATGCATTGTTTATATTTTCCTCTCTTTTTTTCTTATTGATATTTTCTAATTTTTCCGCAGTGAAACGTGTTTTCTCTCTAAAGAGAAAGGAACAATAAAATGATTTTTGTTTTGATTTATTTTTTTAAAAGGCGTGTGAGGTTGTTACCGCTTACCTCTGTAGTCCCCCGTGTTCCCCTTTGTCATACTTATTGTCATAGTCATCAGAGCGTGTTGTCACTTATGCCTCTAACTCCTGCTTCTGTGTTCTTGGTGCCC